>JANSTU010048159.1:0-10273 GCA_027564075.1 Bolitophila hybrida | reverse complement strand
ATAACTGGAGGGGTATATGTCTGCTGACCGTGGTCTACAAGATCCTGGCAAAGGTTATCTTAGCGAGGGTACAGTTCTATATCGAATGAACCCTGCGGCGCAAACGACGTGGAGGCGCACAGTCGAACGAGAGCTGGCAGAAGCTCAAACGACTGGACGGCGATAAAGGCTTTGGCCGCCAACCACGACCATTTTCGCAACTTTGTTGCTGAACCCTATTTGAATTAATAGTAATTTATATTATATATTTCGTCATCGCAGTTCACTTTTAAGAAAGGTAAATTTTGTATAATATTTTTAATTAAAAGTTTAATAGAATGTACTTTTCAAGTAATATTTAATAAAAACTAAAATTTTAAAGTTGTGCCAAAATAACTTTTTAAACTTTTATTGAGTAAAATAAGACAATTTGCTTAAGATGATTCCAAGTAATTTTTGATTTAAGGACAATTGGACATTGCAATTGATCGTTATAGCAATTTATCATAAAGAATTTAAGAAGTGTCAAATAAAAATGTTTTTGCATACAAATGAAATACAAAATTAAAACCAAAAAAATTTAAAACTTAAAAACACAAAAAATACATTAAAACCTAAAAACATACTACAAAAAAAAAAAACATAAAAACTTCAAAATGATAAAACACACGTTAAAACTAAAAATAAAAACCAAAAACATTAAACCACACAAAACATTAAAACCACAAACAAATCATTTCAGAACAAACATTTTTTATTTAAAAATATTTTCAACAATCATTTTTATGAAAAGCAAAAATAAATAAAATATAAGTAATATATAATCAAAATGTATCCCAACAACAATAATATTCAGAACGCATATAAAAATTAAAGGGCGTTTAGATTTGGTTCAAACAGATTGTCAATTAAGGTTTTCAAGTTGGTCAATTGATGTTTTTGGTTGAAAAAATAATAATAACTATATTTTTTGTTGCTCATGCTATTAAAGTATTAACTAAGAGCATGTTCATAACAAGATTTATATTTTTGAAAAAATGATCAAATTTAAAAATCTGCATTCTTTACTAAAATGTAAAAACACCGGATTCATTGGACATTACTAAAAACAAATATATATAATGTATCTATTTAATCAAACACAATTAGATGTCATCATCAACTCATTGGATCCTGTAATCTCTTGTGGGCCAGTGAGCGATGCCGGATTATTAATTTGCCCTGACTCGACTCTAACAATTTTGCAGGGGAAATGCGCAGAGATATATCTATGCACCGAGATCTATCTTGCTATTTACATTCGGAATCGTGAATCATCAAAGCCATCATACACTTATTGTTCTATACATGTGGTATTAATATTCCGTTATTCCAAATCAATGACCTATTTCAGAAATAAGCTATGAATAGCAAGAGGAACCTACCGATTTAAAGTGCTACATTCGAAAAACACTTTGGGTCTGTCGGGCTCGAATCGAACCGGCGACCTACTATAAACCAGCCAACGCGTTAACCCACTCGGCTATGGCTCGTTGCCGTGCAAAGTTTTTATTCACGTCAGGGTAAATTAGAACTACTAACTTTGCATTTAGTTTTTAATATTCCAAACAAAACTCTATAAATTAAAATAGAGTTTCGGTTGACAATGTTAGTTAAATTTCTCAAACTCTAAATCACGATGTCATCTTAATGTTGTTACCCGTATTTGTAAAAAAATGCCGACCACAGCCTTGTACGTGTACAGTCCAAATTATATACAAAAAAGCGCCGCCAATGTGCCGTTGTCTCCGGACAGACACTTTCTGGTCGTTTTGTCGGTATATTTGACAAACAACAAACGAAATCATTTTCACCTTTACAAATGTATTGTCGTAGCCATTATGGGTATCATAAAATTGACAAAGTCTGTAGCAATGCACATTTAATAACGCCAATGTTTTTTTTTGTGTACCATAAAAGTGTCCTAGAGAGGATTTTACCTTTATATTTATGATTTCGTATTTGTCCATTGGTTTTATGGTGGGTTCTTTATTGATTGTTGTTATTGATGTATTGTTTGTTTTAACGTTGTTGACAAATTTAATTAGTTTAATACATTGTTTAGTTTAAATTTGAAATATTCAGTGACGGGTTTGTAGAACTGGTTAAGGTAATTGCTAATTCTAATTGCTATTAATGGATCATTACCGATTAAAGATTATTTATTTAATATACACATGCATTCAGAAATATAGAAATCAATGTAAATTTTAGCGTTGATAAAATACGATTACAAATATTAATATATATAAATATACTATGGAAAATTGTAAATATTGATTTTCCTCAAGAATCTTCTTCTGGCCGTAATAATAACCAAAAATCCGGTATATATTCACTTGTGTTAATGATTTTTAAAATACAATTTCTAATCTCTAGCATAAAATATAATACAATTTATAAAAATCTTTAATATTACTAAAACGCGTGAGAACACCTCAAATCTGAAAATATCATCTTGATTCCGATGTCGCAAAGATAAAATCAACCAAAATTTTGTGGGAATAAATATTTTTGGTGAAACAGTTTGTTTATGTGCATCTTATCCTACAGCAAAACATATTTGTTCTATTTATGTACACAACAAAACACTCTCGGCTATATCCAAAACATTTGTATATGTTTAGTGTGTATTATAATATAAATTCTACAAACAAGCCTTTTTAAACGCATATATAAAAAAAACACTCACACACTAGAATCCTAAAAAAGGTGCATGTATTGAGGTGTCTTCGGAGCATGTTTTGGTATACCTGTAACAAGATTATGCAAGAGATAACCCATCAAAGATTCTATACTACGAGAGCAACCATAAAAAATATTATTGGGTTAATCGCATTACCTACTGTCTGAAAATATGTGAACACACACCTTCGCAGCGTGCCTGCGGTGCTTGGTTTGTTACAGGGGTTATATCTCACTCCCTCATATTATGCGGATATATGTCGGCAACATATAGCTACGTCAATGTTTCAAGTGGTCGTATACATAAATGTTTGTACATATTCGAAAATAATGAGTGCTCTCCAAAGATTTGTGTCTTTCTTGACAAATTACATCTCAATAAGGCCACTTAAAAATAAAAATAAACATTAAGATAAACAGGTTCTGAAAATCGAAGTGAAATAATTGCTGAAAATCAACAAACACACTTAGGAAGCATTAAGTGTACGCTTTGTGACAATTTTCTAACAAAACTTTCTAAATTATTATTATTTATTTAATTGAGCTCGATAATACAGAGAATGGGCACTGGTCGCCAAGAATTTTAACAAATTTGATTTAATATTATAATATTTAATTCGTTTGTAATGTAGTTTTGTAATTGTATTAAGTTATTTTCTTTTGTATTGTATTTTTTTGCCATATGTATAATTTCCTGAGTCGTATAAGTTAACATATATACTTTATGTTTAAAAATATCAATCTACGAGGAAAAATTAAAACACAATAGTTAGTTTATAATTTTGTACAGAAAAAAGTGCCCAGGACAAATTGTGTCAGATCGAATTGAGCTCGGAACGAATTTCTCACTAGAATTGAAATTGAATCCGAGTTTTGCGTATGGCCAAGCAAAGCCACTGAATAGGAGAGCCAAATCTTTCAACCAATTTCTAGCATTATTGATTTTACATCATCGCGAGTCGCGTTCCGACAAAAACATGAGGTCCTACCAGTTGACTTGCGTTTTTTTGTTATCGTTCTATGAATATGGTCCGGTACATATCCGATTGGAGACATTGCTAAACCTTTATATTTAGTGTTGCTTGTTCATCATAAGATATGAATTCATTACAAATTTTATATTATTAGAGTTGAAGTTGAAACTGTCCATGGATAATTGAAATTAAATTCGAGTATATTTTTATAATTGGTCATGTATTATTGGTATGGTATTATTGATTCCTAAACATTTGTCAAATATGCTGGTAAAGTGTTTTTCCAATAATAGTTTTTGGAAAATTACAGCAAGTAGAATTTTAATTATAATATATATTATTATAGCAGTGAACCTTGAATTTAAAAAAAAATCCAAAAATATATTATAAAAAAATTAATTTGAAATTAGTATCAAATTAAAGGTATTGAAATAAAATTAAACTTAAAATATAGAAAGAAAAAAATCATGACATCCATTGTGGCAGTTGGGGGTGAAAAACTAGGTTTATATATTTATATATATATTTAGTTAGGGTTGGGATGTATAGGGTAAACAATCAATTATGCTAAAAAAAGGCTCGTAAACAGCCATTTTAGGTGCTTTGGAAATTATACTTAAATGTTGGATAGGGCTTAAAATTAGTTCAAAAATTTTTGGAATTTATTTTTTTTAATAATTTGTATTGTGATAATAGAGGGACGGGTGATCAGTATCAAATTGAAGGTTTTTAAAATACAAATTAATTTTAAAAAATAAATAATAAAATCTGACATCCCTTGTCCTAAAAAAAATGTTTCATCATTAATGATAAAAGCTCTACGCAAAAAGTCGTACCATTTTAAAATAAAATTTTACTGAGCGATTTAAACGACAAAGTTGGTAGAGAAGTGATGTACAGGCCAACAGTTGGTCAGAAATAATAAATCGCAGAAGTCTGACAACCTGCCCGGAGAACATCTAAAATATGTTAGTGTATAGCAGTATGTTTGTCTATACATGAGCTTTTTGTGCAGATTTGGAGAAGTAAGAAGCTACGTGGGAGTTTAGTGTAATTTGCTCATTATACAAAAAGAGGATAAAATGGAATGTGGCAATTATAGAGGAATAACACTACGAAACATCGCATACCCTATGCGGAGGAACACATTGGAGAATACCAATGCAGATTCCGTACCACTCACGATTTGTTTGTTGATTTCAAGGCGGCATATGATAGCGTCTTTCGAGATAAGTTGTGGTTGATCGTGCAAAACTTATGTGTGTTCAAGAGGAAAGTACTGCGCACTATTTTCGGACCCGTTTATGTATTGGCCGTTGAAGCAGTAGGTTCAATCACGCCCACATCATCATAGTCAATAGACTGAGATGCCTGGGTCATGTACTGCGGAGCATCGTGTGCCTAGTAGTTTATTTAACAGTAAGACTTTTTTATAGAAATTCATCTTATCAATAAAATTGGGTGTACATTTTTGCACGGTGACCGAAGAACTTATTGAGGAGGTCAACGGCATCGTGCATGGTACCAGTTAGTGTGGACTACCGATTTTAACCACTTGTTTTGAAGCTCCAAACTAGGCAGCAATAGGCTAATAATCTGTTCTGCCGAAACTTTATATTAACCAATCACCAAAAGGTGCCCTATGTCCAGAATAAGGATTTCAGGATCTAATAGTTACTTACATAAATAGCTAGCAATTGTTCAAAAACAGTATTTGACAAGTTGGATGCAAACATTTTCTAAAATATATTTTTTATATAAATTTGGAATAGATCTAAATTTAGATTTTTTTTAGATCCTAGAAGACATTAAAAATACAAAATTCTGAATTTATATACTAAATTCTAAATTTCTTCTTGTAAACTTTATAAAAATTAAAGAAAATAGTTATCAAAATAAAATTCATATATAATATTTTAAAACTATTTTCTGTAACTCATAAAAACGCCTTTTTCAAAAAATATTATAAAATACATATATTTTTTTTACAATTTTTAGATTGCTTTGAAACGTCTGAAATTAATTTTATATTAATAATTTTTGAAATAATAAAAAAAAAATGTCTTTTGACTTAACTTTTTAGTAAATTAAACAATACCATGTAATGTCCAAGTAAGCAAGTTTTATGGTTTTAGATTGACCATTGTTTAACCATAAATTACCATTAATAACTTTTATTGACCAACGCAGTAATAAAAAGTTATTTTAGAAACAATTCTACTTTTGAAATTGGACCCTCAGAACTTATTTTTGAAATATCTTTTTAACCGAGGATTGTCATCAAAGTCATGGTATTGGTATTCAAAAATGGTCAATCGTATTCCGCAAATATATTTTTTATGTGAGGGCAGTTTTCGGGTGACCCGTTTTAATTCCCGGCAAACCGAATATTATCACATTTCCTAAATAGATTATTCATTTGGAACCCATGCGAAAAGATTTCAAGATATTTCTTGATTTAAGTGTTTTTTGGTTTGATTTAGACCAATATTTACTAGAAATTAGGAATATCCAATTTAATGTAAACAACTGTATAGTTATGCACTTAAATCAAACCACCATTTTTTAATTAAATTGTTTAAACTTTAATCAATATTTACTGATCGTGTATTTAAACAAGCAACCATTTATTCACGGAAAATATTAATTTAATTCAATCATATTTTTTATTACGAGTATTCAAACCAAATTAAAAACAAAATTATATTACTTTAAAGTACTCAAATCAAATTAATTTTTTTTTAATTTTATGACAATTTGTTTGTTACTTCATCATAAATTGCAAACAAAACATTATAACATTTAACATATTAACATATTAATTTTCATTCGTTCGCAAATACGATATCTTATACTCTCCAATGTCCAATTCGAGATCCGTCCATGAATCCAAGCATATCGTCGGTTGCGATAAACAACATATTATAAATTTTAATTTACGAGTGTGCTAACCACACTGTCTAAGCGCGACATACGCGTGTGCATTTTACGAGCAATACATATTTTCCCACGAGTGATGTCAACGCGACATTGTATAACCATACATAAATACATATATATAAGATATATGAAGTAAAAGAGTGTGTTTGTGTGTGTGTACAAGGGGAAATAATGTAAATATAAACATAAGCATGAATTCAAACGTATATAGTTTATATGCTTCTCTTCGTGTTGAGCATAAACAATATCGTGTTCTATATATCATATTTTGTGTGAGGGTATTCCAGTATGCATTTAATATATGTATACAATATTAGATCCCTATTATATACATATGTATATTTATGTATACGTTGAGTGTGAGAGTATGTGTAGGATGTAAATATTCATCCATCACAGGTGTTGTATTTGTTATGAGGATGGAAGTGTACTTATGCGTGTATACGGAAGAGAGGAAGTAAAATTATGTAGAAATGTAGAGCTATAATAATATATGTATATTGTACCATAGTAAATGTGTATCTTGTGATATAAATAGGTCTATGGGAACATTCAAATATAAAATAATCGGAAATTATGTCAAGGGCATATAATTTATTAGTTTGTACATATCATATAATTCTAAATATATATATATATATATATATATATATATATCTGTTAATCCAATTATTTTTAATACTATGGTATTATAATAGAACAAAAAGCGTGGCACTGTTATCGTAAGAATCGTCGATCGGTTCGATAGGTTGGTCTGTGCCTTCCCCTGAAAAAATTGTCACCAAAAAATTCAATAATTAATGTGCCAATAATATTGAGTTTTGTTACAAAAAATATCTTTGTGTGAAAAAAGACAAAATACAAAAATTGTTTGTTGTATGTTATGCCTGAAATCTGTATATAATTATTTTTTTCATTAGGCACGATTTAATTTACTTCCCATAAAAATTAATGTTATTACATATTTAATAAAGTTATATAATATTTAACAAAAAAACTAGTTTAGAACTAGCTCAAGACCAATAAGTTTTTTTTTTATTTTAATCTGAATGTTATTTATAGTTAGTTACATATGGATTGCAAAATTCCTAGTGTTATAAAATAATTGATATTTATTTATAAACTATAAAAAAAATTGAAGGAAATGAACAAATTCCAATCTAATTATTAATTTAAGAATTATACCGTTTTTTTTTATGAAAACGAAAAAAAAATTATAAACCTTATTAAAAATATATATAGTACATTTATTATATTCTGACATACCCTAATATACATGTGTAAATATTACACTTTAATGTAAATAAATATATACATCGCGATACGGTATATCAAAGATTATATATTATATTATATGTACTCTCATATTTAGTGTACCTTGAATTTAACACAGCATACAAGCTGCACAGAATTTCTGCACAAACGAACGAACGCGACTCGCCGGTGAAACAGGCTGAAAGTATGGAAGTTGGAAGTGAGTATAAGTACGACCGACGCGTGTATTCTTTATAAAATTAATTTTCCCACGGGCACACACACTGTGTTACATACAGTGTACACACGACGCGATGGTTAAGAATCGCGTATGCGCGTGTGCAAACGCGCGCGCCTTCACAAAAGGGGAACTCAAGTTTCGATAAAAATACGTTTTATCGTATATAATTCGTAATGTATGACGTCAGATGTAGTGCTATGGATAATTAAGTATAGGCATGTCGTATGTGCACTGTGAAATAATTGTATTGGAATTAAAATTGATGGAAAGGCACGATCAAATGTGTACCGCGTTTGAATTTATATGTATCTTCCTGGACATGACCCGTATTTTTCTCGAAGATTTTCTTTAGCGAAATATACAGGATACAAATATTTATACTTACAATGAAAACATTAAGAAAATAACAAATAAAAATAACAGCAAATTATTGTGATAAATACAGGGGTGGTGAAACTCGATAAATATGTTTTTTTCTGAAACTCAGCTGTATGCTAATGCATAGTCGTGTGGTATTTGCAGTGTTCAATTAAAAATATTTATTTACACCAAACCTATAAACATACATATATTATTTTATTTTTATTATTATTTGTTTTATTTTTGTAATGTTTTTTATCTCAATTAAATGGCGAGAAATGGGTTAATTGCTCAGGATATGCTAATGTTTTTTTTTTTTTTTGTAAAGAAAAGGTGTGTATTTAGCAATGAATTCAATTATGAAGAAAGTACTAAATATTTGCAATTAAAAATTTAGAGAATAATATCTCTTATGAAACAATACAATTTTATTATTGGGTATTTGTTTATTTTAGAAAACCAATAATTTTAGTATTTTATGACGAATTTCCAAGATTGAATAGTATACTGTTCATATAATGTGTTTAACAATAATAATATAAACAATAGTTTTGATAAAGAAATATTGACTGCAATGCAAAACGGTTTCTTTTCGATTTAATTGGATTGTTTTAATTTATTCTTCTCTTTGCCAATATGTTGTTTTTTTTTGGGTTCACGTTCGTCTGATTTTTTGATTAAAAAAACATATTTATTCATTAAAAAAAAGAAAGATTGATTTGAAAGATTTTTTTATAAAATTTTATATTATTTGTTTGCAGTCAGTTTTGCAAATCCCTTCTTGAGACGTTAGACCTATGGTACTAACAGTATAAAGGTTTATTCAATATTCGTAATGTCACTATTTATAATGCATGTCCTTCTAACGATGCATTCTTCATTGATGGACGGTTATAAATGTAAAGAGAGGAATCTCTTAAATTGGAAGTTGCCTATTAAAATACTTCCAAACATTACCAAAGAACGTAATAGATATATCAATGTTTTCCGATACGTGTATAGTGATGAAACTTAAAATGTAAAAAAAATCTTTTATAGACCTTCCAAGATAGTATTTCGAGATCTAAAAGAAATCGCAATTCGATCTCAAAATATATAGTTTATACACTGATATATAGAAATTATGTATTCACCGTGGATATAAATGGCATCAAATAAATATTTGTTTGCATTATCTGCAGTGGATAATATAATACCTGCTGTAGATACATTTGTCTTGTCGAAGATTAATGTTATGTTATCTATTATATATAATGATGTATCCAGATCATACATCATTTATTCAGGATAGATAAATCACTATTATGTACTGTGTACAACGTCTTATCCTGAAGATGGAAGATTTATCCATCATAGATACATTAAAACAGATAATAACTTATCTGGAGTGAATAGAAAAGATTTTCCAAACCACTAATATTGCCTGTAGTGAATATCATCTTGTATATAGTAAACAACAACTGAATAAAATATATTTGTCCAAAATTAATTTTGTTTGTTATTCTTGGCCAAGGCAAAATAAGTATATAAATCATTTTTTGTGTAGTATACAATATAATTCATAATAATTAATTAATTAACCATAGCTATAGCCGAGTGGGTTAATGCGTTGGCATGGCTTATGGGAGGTCGCCGGTTCAATCTTGACCGGCAGACCGAATTGTTTTTCGAATGTAGCACTTTAAATCAGTAGGTTTCTCTTGCTATATTTCTATTTCTGAAAAAAGGTTATTGATTTGGAATAACGGAACATTAATGTTATCAATTAACATATACACACGCACCCTGTATAGAACAATAA
>JANSTU010048158.1:0-10273 GCA_027564075.1 Bolitophila hybrida | reverse complement strand
TTGTTGTTTTTTATTTACGTTATAAACTACGTTAATACAATTACCTTTCACGGAGTGACTGTCCTCGCTTGCTCGGCTTTGACAATTATAGAGAAGTTTGTGTAAGTGTAAATGTGTGTGAGTAGGCCAAGGGAGGTGAATGGCCAGTATTGGACCACAGCGAGTAGTTTGAGTTGTATTTTCCATATCCAGATTAAAAATATTTATTCGCTTTAGTCGACTGCTACTTTATCTTTTCGCCACCTATAAATAACCCCGAGAGCCAATGGTGATGTTTGTCGTTTGTGCGCGTGACCATCTTCTCCTGCATCCTTTAAAGTGTACAGTCAACAACAGAAATAAACTCTCTCAAATATGAAATCTCTGCTCTTTTGGAATATAGATTATATTCGAATGTCAATCACATCCACGCAATATTATTACATGTTAGTAAATAGAAATGGCACGGACAACCCATGAAAAATAAAGTAGACACAAAAAAACAGTTTATTTCATGTAGTATCTCACGATAAACCATTACGAATTGATAGGTTTGATTGTATAATTAATTAGTAATTATTAGTTGTTATTGTTATAATTATTATAATAGTGAGCCTTAAATGCGCTACTTTACTGGTGATGGAACATTGGCTGGTAGACTGGTGCACATAATCGCCAATCATGAAGCTAGCGTTCACCGGATAGGAGTGTTGCTGATGCATGTGAAGTTGTGCCTGCTGTATATGAACAAAGAACGAAAAAGTTATATATCGAAATCATTCGGAATGTCAATATAAAACATAAAAGTAGAAAAAATAAGTAAAAAAACAATAATAAAATAAAAATATAAAATCCAACTCTTGTTTATTTACTTAGAACGAGAGATAGATATAAAACTATAATAACACAAATTAGTAGTAGCCCGAGAATTCAGTAGCTTTGCGGCGTTTGTACATACATTGAGAAATTTACTTTAACAAGGCTTTAAAAATAATAATAATAATAATAGTATAAGTATATATTAATAATACGAGCTGCGATGAGTGTATTTAATAAATCGTGTGTAAGTTAATTAGTGATCGTAAAATGTTGTTGGGTGGATATTTTAGCTAAATGCGTCAGGGTGTATAAAGACAGGCACTAATATTATTTATATGGAGTGAACGAGTACAACTTAGATTCGTTGGCGAACTGCGGTGACATCACATCGATTTCGCCTACCTGTTGTTGGTGTTGTGGCTGCATGGCTGGCGAAAGGGGTAACGGGGGATGACGCTGCGTGGTGTGACTGAGTTGCATTAGATTTTGCTGCTGATGACTGCCGGACAGCGCAGATGTGGCAAATTGCGATGGTGAAATGGCACCACCAATGAGTTGTTGTGCGGCAGAATTTTGAGTTGAAGTGGCTGCAGCCATTAGGACGTTATTTACGGATCCCAGGCTATTGATGCTGCTGAATAAGGTCTGTCCGCTCGGTTGCTGCAATAATTGCTGTTGGTGCTGCTGTTGATGTGGTGAAGCTGATGCCATTGCTAGTGCATTACTTATTATGTTAGACTGTATTGGCACTAGAACAGTACTGGATCGGGTACTGCGCCCGGTACTTGGAATGCATCCAGGATGAATGTTTGTCTGGTTCACTGTGTTATAGTTCCAATTTGCTTTAAAAATAGACATGTGACGAAAATATAAGACAGTTAACAAAACTTACCATAGTCTTCACCAATACCCAACATATTTGTGTTGTTTAACGTCTGAGAAATGTCCATTGGCAGATCTGCCATGCCATTCTCGTACATTTGACCATTGCCCACCATATTGGTCACTGCAATAAGAAAATTCCATTAAAAAATGTTGTTCTAATCAATATGCAAATAATCGTATATACTATTGCAAGCATGTGCGTCCAGCTGTCCCCAGTAATTTTCGGTAGGCGATAGATCAGCTGTCAGGAAGGTTTGTGGAGATGGAACTGTCTGAGTAGTCGCAACGCCAGAATAACGGAAATATGGATTCTTTAAGTCCATTGTGTTTGACACAACTGCACCTTCGATGTGTAACTCGATGGTGACATCATAGCTCTGACGCTTGTTGGCAACCAGCTCAACGTGGCCGCCAACAAATTGACCTTGTTTCATGTATATCGGATTTGTGAGTAAACAGCGCACTTGATACCAATGTGTCAGTGGCTCAGTAGGAGCCGTGGACAGCCAAACCTGCTGGTCAGCCCCGTTGAACTCAACATCAAACCAGAAGGCCAGTCCATGACACATGCCCGCTTCCAAAATGTGAAACTCCAATGGAATATCTGTATAAAAAATACCAGGCACAGATTAGGGTATTAGTTCATTATATGTTTTGTGTGTTACTCACAAATCCTATGCAAATCAGTCTCGTTTGCCTCCAGAAAGTCGCATGTATGCCGTACCGATCGGCTCATGCAGCACCGAATGTCAAACGTATCAACGACTGGCTGTCGAAAATATTCTTTCATAGCTGCCTCACGAATTGAACTTAGATCGACACCCAGAAATGCAGTGTGACTCCAGAAATTGGCCTTATTTGACTGTTCCATATAGAGAGCTTCGTCGCTAAACGGTGCTACGTGTAAATCCGCCCGTGAAGGAAACATCTTACCGCCTTCCTTTAACCACTTTTTTGCGTGTAAATAAGTTTCTAGCATACGTTCGTTGTAAAGCATGTATCCCATGGGTTCCGAAATGATTATGTCTACCTTTTGCGGTAGTTCTATTTCTTCAATTTTACCCGCAATCACAGTTATTATATGTCCCATTTTATTGGAAGTGACCAGACGCTGTGCTTGTTCGGCCATGTTACTAGCTTCCACTGCATATACTTGTTTGGCACCTGCCTCAGCAGCAAAAAACGACAGTATACCAGAACCTGCACCCACGTCAAGCACGACCTTGTCCTTAAAGTCACTGAGATTTCCATGAATTGCACGTTGATATGTGCTGGTACGCACATAGTCTTGCATCATGTTTTGTTGCTGACTTAGATAGCCATAGAATTGGAAGTATTGTGATGCGGACGTCTCTTCAGTTCGCTCCGAGAAAACGGATTTAACCGACTCGTTGCGTGCCTTTGAAATTAATTCTCGCAAAAGACGTAAGTCTGAAAAAACGATACACTTACTAAATATTATGTATACTAATGATATAATGGTCATGTACTAACCATTGACATTTTCAAACTGAAGACATACACTTTCGGAAGAGTTAGTGCTCAAGATAAACTTAAGTTCTCCCAGACTGGCTGTCTCCGTTTCCGGTTCGATGTTTAGTTCAAATAATGCTGGTCCATCGCCTGCTGGGCCATTTCCTGTAATAAATGCACACACACTATTCATATTTTATTCATATAATAATGATGAAATTTGTTTTTGCTTTGTTAAAAAGAGACGCAGGCGCGCCAAGAACAGAGAACCCGCACCGGCGAATGCATTATATGCTCGTTTCAAACTACTCACCCGAATAACCGGACACCCGGACCATCTGGAACGATACCTCGCACCGGAGAATGCACTCCGCATCGTATTTTCTTATGAACTTTCCCGTTTTGTCCACCCGAAACACGATTGCGTTTATTTCGACCATATCAGCTGTTGTCACGTCTTGCTTCTTGCGTGTTGGTTTCTATGTGAGCTCGTGCCGTGTACGTTTTGCGACTTTGCGTTGAGCTTGTACGTTGTAAGCAGTGCTGCCACACGTAAAATTAAAAATCGTCCATGGTAAAACGTTTGCTGACTTATTGCGTAAATTAATAATAATAACAAGCATTACTGTTTTATTTAACCTTCAGTGGAACAATGTTTTAGGTATATATTTTTTTAAATAGGATGAAGCACCGATAATGTTTGAATAGTTAGTTTTTAAAAGTCCATGTTAAAACGTTTGCTGACTTATTGCGTATAATAATAATAACAAGCATTACTGTTTTATTTAACGTTCAGTGTATGACATTTAAAGTTTAAAGTTATAAACTTTTTTAAAACTTTCGGGCCTGAAAACATTCGGGTTTTACATTGTAGGTTGCTACACGCTGCATCGTATTTGAATTACAATATTTAATTAATATTTTTCTTATTATTAAAGTTGTTTTTTTGTTAAAGATTAATATATTCATTTATATACAACTGAAAGGTCGCCAAGCATACTGGGTATTTGGGCTTCGGGCATCGTATATTAAATGAGAACGTACGTCTAGTGTCAGTGTGTCACATCGCACGCCGCAATACGACATACGTACGCACGGATACGTTACGAGTATATGAATGGATATATAATATATAACATATATATTTCATATTGTATGTATAGTGTATTTCTTCTTTTTCTATTTCTACATACTTTATACAAATAGAAATGTCAAAATTACGTCCGTAATTATCTACTTACTACTTGCATTCGTTTTTGATTCTTATTTGTGCAGTAATAATATATTAAAACGCAAACATAATTACACATATACTTCGAATAGAACTATTGAGTTTTTTTGCGATTAATCCAAAGAACTAGTCGCAACTTTTAATGTGTTTTCATTTTCAAACGGCAACGCAACGCATATTGGAACAACGCTCATTTTTCGTACGTGTTTTTGTACCTTTTTTGTTATGTTGTTTTTTAGTGATTCATTATACGCGTCATCTTGATTGGTCATTCGATTTGTTTAAAAAATCAACGGGATACTAATATTTTTATAGAAAATATAAAGTATTTTGAGATATATAGTAAACATCAAATAATTAGAAATAGTGCGTGTTTGTAGTTTGGTACTGCGTTGCTTTTGTATCACCTCTCTTTCTCTCTGGCTGCGTTTCAGACTCAAAAAGTGTTGTGTTTTCTGTATGTGTGAACTCTGCGTTCATGTGTGTGTTGGTATTTTTGGTTTGTAATTTCGTGTTCTCTAGAACTACTTTTATTAGAAGTAACTTTGTTGCGATCACACACCTCATAGTGATAATTAATAAATAATATTTTTTGAAAAACAACTAAGATTATTTGCAAGTGCGTGCGTGAAAATTATTTTAAACTTTTAACATTACGCAAAAGGGCGATTGACCTCACCAATATTTTTCAACGTACCGCCACAGCGAAACACATAGCCAGATTTGACGGAGCCGCAGAAGTGCAGCGCTGCTCTATAAGATGGTGAGTAACTAGAGGATTAAGATTAAACCTATTTATGCATTGTGTCTTGTGGGTGTTTACGGAGCCACGTAGACTAAACGATATATATATATATATATATGGCTACTTTCGGATGGGGCGTTCATGTAGAAGTCTGCGATGACAAGACATATACATACAAAAAAACTCGGAATCGCAAAAAAACACATATACACCCACAACAAGAGCAATACGATACTGCAATTACATTATATTTATAATTCAATGGCAGATTGAAAGTGATAATATTAGCGTACATTGTGATTCGGAGGCCTGTGGTTATGTGTGCATGTGTGTGTCTGTGCAAAGTGCATATATAAGTACTTCGACGTTCGGCAAGCATTGGAGGTCAGACCCTATTGGAATGTTATTCAAATATATATATATATATATATATATATGCTGCAACTAAAGAAATATGAAATATTGGCAGGCAAAACAATAAATAGTTTAATCAAAGAAACTTTTATATACGCAGTTTATTAGTATATTAAAAATTCTTTGCACATGATTTTCCAATCAGTATTCTCGAGACTTTTCTTGTTTATTAACTAAACATATCTAACATAGGTGGACTCAAATACAACTAGATCATACAATCTGTTAAACTTAATCCTATATACATACATATATAACAATATAATATATTCACAGAACTTTTTGGGCTTTGGCCAGTCGGCCGAGATCGACATTGTATTCGATGGTACAGAAAGTCGTAAACTAGCTGAGGTCAAGACAGAAGATGGCAAGAAGGACAAGTATCTGTTATACTATGACGGTGAAACAGTTTCAGGTCGTGTAAGTATATGTCCTAATTAATCTAGATAGTTTGCCTTAAATCTCTCTGTCTCAAAATGCTATAATACTGATTTACTTTTTTTTCAGGTAAACGTGACGCTGAAGAAGCCCGGCAGCAAACTTGAACATCAAGGAATTAAAATCGAGCTCATCGGACAAATCGAGTTGTATTATGATCGTGGTAATCACCATGAGTTCACGTCACTGGTTCGTGAACTGGCTCGCCCTGGTGATTTGTTACAAAACACTGGTTATCCCTTTGAATTTGCCAACGTTGAGAAACCGTATGAGGTGTATGTTGGCTCTAACGTTCGTTTGAGGTATTTTCTATTCTTTTTGAAATATAATTATATTATTAATGCTCACGATTATATTTAGATATTTTCTGCGTGTTACAATCGTACGCCGCATCAGTGATGTAGTACGTGAGATTGATATTGCCGTGCATACACTTTGCAGTTATCCTGAGATGAATTGTCCTATTAAAATGGAAGTTGGCATCGAAGATTGCCTGCACATTGAATTCGAGTACAACAAATCCAAGTATCATCTGAAGGACGTAATCGTTGGTAAAATATACTTTTTACTTGTTCGCATCAAGATAAAACACATGGAAATCGCAATCATAAAGCGTGAGACAACCGGTTCTGGACCGAACACGTTTACCGAAAACGAAACGATTGCCAAGTACGAAATTATGGATGGAGCACCTGTGAAAGGTGAGAGTATACCCATTCGTGTGTTTCTGGCCGGATACGATTTGACGCCAACAATGCGCGACATTAACAAGAAGTTTTCAGTTCGCTATTTTCTTAACCTTGTGTTGATGGACACTGAAGATCGACGGTACTTCAAGCAACAGGTAAATTTATATAGTTGAAACAATAACTTTTATTTACTGTTATTTATGTTATCATAAAGGAAATTACGTTATGGCGAAAGGCAGACAAGGGTCGCAAGTCAGCGTTGTCTTCGTCGAATAATCCACACGTGCCATCTCATTTGGTTGGCTCAGATGGAGAGATGATGAGCAAACAGAGCATGTTACAACCCGACGATGACGAAGATGAAGAAGAGCAAGCAATAGCTGTAGAACAACAGATAGAAGATCCTACAATGGGTCTGTTTACACAGGAGAGCCCACGCGACGGTAATAAACAATTTTAATCTTTTTTATTTCATTTAATATTAATATACATTTTAGAGCTAAAATCTGTTACCGAAGTCATTGCAAGTGTTCAAAAAATTGAGGAGACCATCAGCAATCCTCTTGGTGAACAACTGTCCAATGAAATGACACGTGAAGCGGGTGATGGTGCCTCAGCTCAGCCGACGGAAGTGACAAGTAGCCGACGCCTTGAAACAACATCTTCACTATTTGCTGAAGAAGAAATTGTGGATCAACCTGTGCCTGTGCTAGCCGAGCTGTCACCGGATGATGTCACCGCCACCATCGAGGCGGACAACGTGGAAACAACCGCATCCACAGCCGTCCTCTCCGCTCCTGCAGTCGTCGTGAAAAAGACCAGTCTAACCAAAAACGCTGCAACAGAATCAGCTCTGCCACTGATGACTCCACAATCGTCAACATCCGATTGAATAACCAATTCCCAAAATATAGTCTACATATATATTTATATATATATATATATATATATGCATATATTAATGAAAAACAATTATTATTAAACAAATTAAAATTATAGTTAAAAGAAATACTTGAGAAAATACAACAAAAAGGTTAACTATTGAAAATGCCGCGTCCTTTCGTTTTTGCCAAGTCGTGGCTACATCCAACATTATAATTAATAATAAAATACTATATAAATGTATAACATTTAATTTAAATTTAAAAATATACACCTACAAACTATGATCATTTAATTATTGTACATTCAAAAGAGGATTTATCACATATATGTATATCATCATTTTTTGATTATTATTAATGAAATCCTTAAAAAAATATGTGTGTATTGAGTATTTTAATTAACCCATATAAACATAAACACAACGACAAGAACAAAATTGTCCAAAATGGACATACTCTTTTGAAATTTTGTTTATTTTACGTTGTAAACATTTATATTCTAGACAGAAAGCGAAAATCTTTGCGTTTTATTTTGAGAATTGAGTGCTGACACAGAAGGCAAACGTATTTGAGAGAGTTAAACTCATACTCATAGTTACACAGTTACACGACACTAAATTTAATTATATTTGTCAAAACCGCTTTCTGTTTAAGTATATGTTTTCGGAAGACACTAGTAAACGAATATAAATACGTCTATTGGAGAATGGAGATGATTAGAATGTTTGTTTCTTTACTTCATTTATATTTTTATGCTGACAGAGCGAGGTGTTATGGTCGTTATGGATTATTTTAGAAATATTTTAAAATAGTATTATTTCCAATGTTTCTAATTTGTATATTATTTGTCTGTTAAGTCAAACAATATATGTTCCATGAGCATAAATGCATGTTGAATCGTATGTTAGTATGGTGCCTCTGTCAATCGTGTCGTATTCGTAATAGCGCTGCGAGCTTAAATCATCGTCATATATCATCATCATATAACAATCGCCAATGTAGCCCGAGGCAGCGCTGTAGTTTCGAATTTTTGAAGGTGAGTATATCGAAAAAAATATTAAAGTAATTTAAAAAAGTTCATTTAAATTAGAAAAAACTCTGTCTGCTGTAACGTTACTATGCGATAAACATATAAAATAAACCTAAAAACCTTTTACTTTCAAAATTCATTTTTCTTGGACAAGAATTCGGCAGGTCATCAATAATGGTATTATATTTTGTTAAATTAGAAAACAAAATAAATTAGTTGGGTCAAGTCCTTGAATCCCAATTATAATTTAATCATTAAATCGTAATCTGTTTTTAATTTGTTTTCAATTTAATTCAAAAAAATATGTTTCTTATAAAAATCAGTAGAATTTAAATTTAAATCTATTATAAATTCAGAGTTTATAAAATTTGAGAAAATAGTTTTAAAATACATTTTAATTGTTGAATTGAATTCCCTGCCATGGACAGGTTGCCACAGAGCTTCAAACATTCTTACTGCGTCTTTACAGACAGAGTCGAATGCCTTTATTATATGTCCAGAAGATGATTCCTGTGGATTTTCTAAGCTCATTTACATTTTGTATGTAATTTTGAGGCGGAGAATTCATTTCGTGACAAGAATGCACTGCAGAGGGGTGCATTTTTGTCACTAAATCCCTTCAAAAAAAAAAAACAATACAAAACTTCTCAAAATCTACAATAAGTATGGAATCGTCCAAATTTTACGAAAAAGTTTAATTATAAACAGAAGTAAGAAAAACATAAAATTTATATAATTTAATTCCCCACAACTTTAAATATAGATATATTTTTTTCATCAAATCGTACTTCAAAATAATCTATGAGGATTGGGGGGATAAAACTGCTTCAAAAAAATGTATATGGCGCAACAAAATAAAAATAATTGATTTTCATGTCTACATATTTTGTATATCCATAGATACAAATTATTTAGACAGAACTTTGGTGTTGAACCCTTCGTTATTTTGACAACAAAACACACAAAATTATTTGGGGGAAATAAGCTCTTGCCCTGTAACCCGGGCATCAAAATTTGGCGAATTTCGAGATTCGGCACCAACCACCAACTCCATCCTCCCTTTAGCTTGTCCCTCTGACCCTAAATATCAACATTTTATTGAGGGGAAATTCTGGTCGAAATGCGATTCTCTAAAAGAGGGTGTAGTTTTTTTAAATTCCGTTTCCGCTTTCCTAAAGTATCGCCATTATTTACTATGAAAAACCGTCTTGACCCATCAGCTGCCGGTCGCCGTTAATGTCAGACGCCACCGATAATTTTTCGTCGGCTGACAACTCTGAGCTGAATCCGAGATTTTCGAAGGGCACTCTGTAAAACATGGTGGAGGCAATATTATGGTTTTGTGATTTTTTATGCACATTACTTTAGACGAATTTACAAAATAAATGTAGTAATGGATCGTGATATTATATTATATTTATTATATTATATATATTATATATATAGTATATCAAATTTAAAAAATATATACAACTTTTGGATTTTATTGACTTAATGTTACCCAACAAAACTACGTGCTTTAGTTTTGGCCGATACTGTATGTAGTTGTGTACTATTACTTTTTTTATTTATATTAAATTACATAATATAACAATCATTTAATTATTTTTACAAAATTCATTTAAAAAAAAGAAAAGGTTAAATAATTTATTAAAAGGCACATATATTAATTTTCTAAAATATAAA
>JANSTU010048157.1:0-10274 GCA_027564075.1 Bolitophila hybrida | reverse complement strand
ATATATACAAGGTTACATATACCTATATATATATATATATATATATACAAGGTTACATATACCTATACATATATAATATAAGAATGTATGTGCGTTCCAGATAGAACGATAGAAATACCAGCAATTTATCTTGAATATTTTCGAGATATACGAAATTAATGCGAATAGAGATTTCTTGGCATTTAGCGATATATAATGTATACCAGAAGACTTCATAAGCGTTATCACATATATGTATTATGTATGTGTGTGTGTATTTGTATTTGTACTTATTGTGTACACGCATTTACCAACGAGCAGTTATTGCTTCTATACTCGAGAATTGTGTATATGAAATATCTTATTCGTAATCGTTTGCGGTAATAGCGTGTGTGTGTATGTGTGTCTGTGTTTTGTATACGCTCACGTGTACATAATGGGTCGAAGAGCTTTTCAGCACGCTGCGGTGGTCCCTCGGTGTATATATACGGCGCAGCGCGGCGGTTACCACCCTGAGTGCACGCGTACGCCCTACAATGTGGACGATCTTTCGGTTATTTGTTATTAAACACATTATTGTGTGGTTCGCTGTGGCATAGCGCGGCGTTGGTGGTGGCGGAGGCGCTTGGCTGTGGTGATGGTGATGGTGCGGTGGCGGCACAACGTCGACGTTAAAGATTGTAAACGTATGACAACCGGTCGTTGTGGATATGTAGTGCAAATTTTGGGGCCACACTGGCGAACACATTAACACGCTACTTTGAACCGTTGTATGGGAGGTGACAAATGTGTGTGTGTGTGTGGGTTTCTAATTAAACCATAGGTGCTTTTAAGGGACACAGCTGAAACAACTTCTGAGTGCAGTGGCTTGTTCACAGTAGATTTAATTTGAGTTCAATTCGGGAATAATTGTACATATTTGTAGAGCTTATATATTTTGTGTATATCATTTTGGATGCGTTAGGGGAGGTTTAATTACAAATATTACGGGTTAATGCGTTTCTTGTGAATTTATATGAAATTACAGCCCTTTTATGTAGGTATAATTATTAAACATTCACACGAGTAATATATTTGAAATATATTTATCTAAAATATTTTTTTTTTGTGTAAACAAAAATGATAAAATAAAGTAAATATGTTGAGTATAAAGTATTTTATCTCCAAGTTCCAAATATGTATCCACAAAAATCCTTATTACGTCGGACTTTATTTCTTTTTAAAGAAGGTGGCTGAATTGGACTTACTTGCAACTCTTTGTCAAGATTTTAAACGAAAAATGTATAAGCTGGAAGAGTCTAGGCTAGCGATTTAAAATAAAAGGTTATGTTTTCGACCAGGTTTTTTATTAACAATAAAAATTCACGTTTTTTATGTTTAGAGTGAAAATCAAGAATTTCGAATATATTGCTTTTTTTAATTTTTAGTTAATATATAAAAAACACAATTAAGGGTTTTTAGAGAGTAAAATTAAATTTTGGATTTCAACATCCAAAATTTTGCGATTTTGTAGTTTAAACATATTATTTATTAAATCCCATATTTTTTATTTTTATATAAAAAACACCAATCTTGTTTTTTATTGTTTTTTTTTTTTGTATTGTCTTTGAGATTTTTGTATTTTTATAAGTTTTTTTTAAATTCTATAAACAAAAACGACTTAATATTTTACAGCAAAAATCAAATCATTCTCAAATTTTATATAGTCAAAATACACAAAATTCATTCAATTTATAGTAAAATTGAGTATTTAAATAACTGATTTTTTACATCAAATATTTTACAATTTTAAGACATTTATATTTTTACAGAAAACGATTTTTTGGATTTTGACGGGTAAAATTACGTTTTTAATTACAAAATAAAGTTTTTTTTTTTAGAAAATATCTCTTTTTGGATTAAATTTTATTTTAAAATAGCGGGATCCAAGGAACAAGGAAGTGACACAATCTAAGCGCAGCAAGCCAACTCCAGCAAAACGCTGACGATGATGTGGACTTCTGCCTGATTTGTTTGGAGGTCTTGTCACGAAAATTGACCGATGCATACTCCATAATTTGGGAATGCGATCCGCCCGTCCAGAGTCACTCCTAATTTTGCTGCAATGCTTTATTTTCGCGGTTGTTATTCTTCATAGTTTTCCATTTTCAGCATATTTTCCAAAACCAAAACAAAACCAAAAAAAAATGGTCAAAAATGATCTCTTCACAAACATTTTAAAAACATTTTTCTATTTCACGGATTGCCAACAAAAACGAACAAATAAAAGGTTGTCCACAACTCATATAGTAAAAAATGCGTGTTTAATTTTCTGTAGTAAAATAAATTACCAATTTTTAGATAAAAAAAATAGTTACAAACGATAATTTATGTGATTTGAAGATTTTTTGGATTTTTTAAAAGAATATATAATTAGTTAAAATTTTCGACATTATTTTTTTACTAGTCCAAAAAATGTGAATAATTTCTATAAAATACCAAATTATAGTAAGTAAATAACCCAAAATTGCTTTACAGTAAAAAAAACAAGCATTTTTTTTAAATAACATTTTTGACGTTATTTAGAAATATATTTTTTTTATCTTTACGATTTTAGATTAATTGAGAAAAAACTATTTTTGATTGTTACCGGTAACCTAATGTAGAGAGACAAAAAAGAGAATAAATCATTTTTTACCATTTTATAGAAATAAAACAAGTTTATAGCTGACAAATAGACAAATTTATAATAATAAAATATTAATAATAATAAACATTTAATTAAAAGTTTAAGTTAAAAATCACGTGGTTTACTTCCAAAAGTTAGCATAAACAATTTTTGCATTTATTCTGTAAAAAAACTTTTTCTTTATTTTTTCTAGTCGAAAAATACGTTTTTTTTAAATTTTTATATTAAAAACTCAAAAACTCATAATACTTTTTATGCAAAACTTACTATTTTTTAATGTTTACTTGTTATTTATTAATTACCAATTTTCAGTTAAAAAAAATGAATTTTATTAAAGAACAATATTTTAAATGTTTCCAGTATAAAAATACGTTTTCTGATAGTCATTTGGTAATTTTTAATTTTATATTAAAAACTCACGATATTTTTTAGTCAAAACTTACTATTTTTGAATGTTTACTTTGTTATTACCAATTTTTAGTTAAAACAATAACTTTTGAATTTTTATAAACATATTTTTTTTATTTTTTCAGTAGGAAATTACGTTTTCTGATTTTTATAGTAATATATTTTTTAATTTCATATTAAAAACACTATTTTTATTAGTCAAAACTTACTTTTTTTGATTTTTTTGAAATTAACATATTTGTTTTTTTTTTAAGAAATTTTATGATTTTTGGTTATTAAAAAAAATTTAAAAAAAATGATTTTTAAAGAAAAAATAAAAATGTAGTACATTTACGGTTAGAAGCCAAAATATTATTTATTTTTTAAATTTGAAAAAAATGCAAACCAAACCATACTAGTAAAATAACAATACTTTCAAATTTGCAGAGAGATGAAAATTTGTTTTATTGGTTTTTGTAGAAAACCATTTTAGATTGTTTTGTTTAATGAAAGAAATAATTTGGATTTAAAAAAAAAACGAATTTTAGAATTTTATGTATTTTTTATATCTTTACATTTGCGAATTTTAGATTTATAGAGAGAATACACTATTTTTGATTATTACAGAAAATAATAATAATAGTATAATTGTAATAATTGTATTTCTAATATCTTAAAATTTGAAAATAAAAGTTATTTGTGTATAAATAAAAAAAACTATTTTTTACTATATATAGTAGGTAAAAAAAACTCACTATATTTAAATATGTAGAGAGAAAAACAATACAATTTTTGTATTTTCAAAAATTTTTTTTTTACTTTTTATAATAAAAAACATGTTTATACGCGTACAGTAAGAACAGTATTTAATAAAACCAAATTAGATATTTTTGTACAATCAAAATTTACCGATTTATGATTGAAATTGCAGATTTTGTGATTTTACAGTAAAAATACAGTGAATAACTATTTTGTTCAATTATAGTAAAACCAGACAGACAGATTTTTAGTGCCATAAAAAATACGATTTAAATTTGTTTTATTTTTTTAGAATGCATACGCAAAGCAATCCAATTTCATGCATTTATAACTGAGAAAATCACCCCCGCACACGCACATCGATCGATGACATGACTACATTTGACAAACTCCTACAAACTGTATGTAAACTTCACCCAGTCATCGTTGTCTACTTAGCGCAAGAATTACGTATAGACACACAGCTTGATCCGAAATTGACAGAAACGAATCCGGTCACAATTGTAACGGAGATAGGAAAATTGCGTATACAAAAGAAAAGAACTCATTCCGAGCACGTCGTCGTCTCGTTGCCGTCGTCACTCATCGTGACACTTGCGGGACGCGTAGGTTTTAATATTAGACTCTCTAGCGCACATATCACACTCTACAGCAACTAACGAAACAACCCCAAGCGCACCAAACACGTACAAAACAGATACACAAACACATACTCTATACACATGATATTTCCTATTCGATGGTGTACATGTTTTTTTCCACCGCACAATCTGTCATTTCGATGCGAAGCAGGAATATATACCTCTATAAAAAAAAACATGGCAAAAACCCTGGAATGAGGGTTTTTTTTAAATCGTTTTGCAGATAGGCAAGTGTCATTTTCTCAGCGCAGTCAAACTTAATTGCACATGCTCTACATTTTCCGTTGCAATTCCAATCTCCATTAAACGATTCACCCCGGTGAAAAACCAATAATACGTGAACATACTTTAATACTTTTGTCCGGGAAAATGGGCGAATGCGCGTTCGCGTATGTCAGACAAGTAAAATGGGTTTCCTTATTTATGGATTTATTATACATTACCCATTGTTTCTGACAGTTTCTAATATTTCACTTACAGCACTCGCACACAAACACATGCCATATATAACGCACACCAATCTCACATATTAATATATTTATGCGATATCCTCGAGCACGCTTGACTTGGATAATGTGTATAAATCGCAAATACAAGCATATACATATTTATTGGAGATTTTATTTCGTGCAACGCGAAATGAATTAATTAGGAACAGACGCGCGCGAATGGTTCGGATACATGATACTATATGGGTCCCCTCCTCCTCCACCCCAATGCCCTTGTCGTTCGACGCGAGAATTATATGCGCATAACTTACGCAAACGCCGTGCCGGTTCATGTCGTAAGCTTCAATTCAGCAAACACAACATAACAATCATATTTATTGTGTGGGTGAGTGTGTGTCAGCGGCTCGGCGTTCACTTGATATGTCGAGTTATGACGGGAGAGAGAGAAACACAAACACACATAAAAACATAGCTTTTCGCATACTTATTTTTGTTGTGGTATATGTTTATATGTTGGGGGGTGACATTTCCGCATAAAACACATAATACAAGAGCCGAGGCGCTTATATAAATAATGTGCTCGAGGAAAGACACTCGAAATTTATTCGAAAAGTCGGAAAATGCCGCGCTTCGCGTGACTCGAAAGTGCGCCCGTGCACGCATCCACTGAATATGCTGTCGTATGTGTATGGAGTACATAAATATTAAGTATTTGTAAGTGTGTGTGTGTGTGAGTGGTGCTATTTGCTCTGGCGATGTCTCATGAATCAGTTCTGTGTGTGCCCTTTTTATATTATTTTTTTTTCTTCTTCATCTTTCGAAAAGCACTTAGATGTTATGGGGCGTGTCCGAGAGAAAGAAATACAAATTTTACGCTAAATAAAGTATTCAAATTTATTTAAGTTGTTATGTGTATATATGGATTTGTGTGTTGTTTACTTATTGTGATTACGGAGACACAAAATTGTGCGCCTTTTGTGCGTGTGTGTAGATCGCTAGTTGTGCGGAAAACGTAAGGAAACTGGGCACGCGTGCGGTATGATTGGGTTCGCCGCACATGCCAATAAATTTAATGTTCAATAAAATATGCGCTACATGAACGCAAATTGCCTTGAGGGTTCGCTTATCGGCGGTATATGTGATTATTGTATCTGCATGTAGTTGTAGAGTGTGTATGGGGTGAACGAATACTGCGACGGATGGATTGGTCATATCTTGATGGCCTGTTCGTGGCAGAGTGTCGTTCGGGGATGATAGGACTGGTGATTTCGAGCCTAATTTGTGGGATAAACACTAAAGGAGAGATATATTTTTCTAATAAGGCCCATACGGATGTTGAATTGCAAAATTGCTTAATTTAATGTTATTAATATAATTTATAGGAGAATTTGGTGAAGAAACAATGTATATATAAATACATAACACAATTTTTAAAAATCTACAAATACGCACCAAAGAAGCGGATTTACCAACCAAAATCATCAGTTCCCATACAACATCTTCATATTTCAGATTCATTCAACATATCAGCTCGGCCAATCTGTAAATTATTTGCTATAGCGAACGAGGATCAGCTTAATGTGAAAATAATTTCTTTAAAATACTTTAGTAAATCTTTTCAAGAGTTCAGTCATATATTCCTTAGGAGCTTCTCACGAAGTATATTAGAAGTACCTAATCAACATGCACGAGAATTTAAACAAAAACTCAGAGTTTCTGATATTGATTTGGATGTTCGATAAGATCATATTGATTCGATCATTTCAGCCGAAATACCAGATACAGAAACTGATCCGAAGCTGCATTACGTTGTGACAACGCACATGATCCATGGCCCTTGCGGAGTCCACAACCCACAGACTCACCGTGTATGAAAAACGGTAATTGCACAAAGTGTTTTACCCGTCTGTTGGTTCCTGACATAATCAGCGGAATCGACGGATACCTATTGTATCGGCGTCGTTCTCCAGATGACGAAAGTGAAAAGAAGGATATCGTCGTAGATAAACGATGGATCGATCCATATTGTCCGCTTTTGTCGAAAACGTCCTTAACCCAGTGCAATGTTGAGTACTACAACTCCATCAAATACGTTTGAAAATATGTGAACAAAGGGAGCGACATAGCGGTGTTTGGCATTGCCGATCCGAATGCAAACGACGATCTGACGAAATTTCAACTTGGACATTACGTGAGTTGCAACGAGAAGCAAATGCAGCGCAAAGCGCAGAATTATACGAATGTACCCCGTTTAGCCGAATGCCGAAAGCCGTTGGACAAATAATAACAAATCTTGAGTAGATTTGTTTAATTATTCCAACACACAGCACATGTTAACTGAAAACATTATGTATAAATAATCTTGAGTAATCTTGAGTTGAAATCAAACGTCATTCGGCTAAACGGCCTTCGGCCAAATGGCTATGTTCCGAATTATAAATGGAACGATGCATCGAAGAAATTTCACCGCCGGAAGAAAGGTGATGATGCTGGCTTCCCTGATGGGTCGCTTATAAAACGGTTTGTATGGGATTTTTTTTTTGTGAAAAGCAGAATTTTCCTTACGGGTTAGGGCCCAAAGTAGCAAAATAAAAATTATAAAATGTTGGTGTTTTTTTTTTCGACGTGTGTTGATTTAAAATAAAAAAACGGAAAGATATAGAAGACATATGTTTTGAAATTTTAAAAATTATAGTTTACTGAAAGTTTTTTTTAGAAACATTTTTAATTTTTACCACAATAACTTTCAAAATTGATTTTAATAAGGAAAATAATAATTTTAAGATTTTAAGATTTGTTTAAGACTCGGCCCCAATCTGTTTGCCCGGAATGAAATACCACAAAATGCATAAGAAAATTCGATTTCCCCAAAATTCATAATACCGAATTTTGAGGTACGGTAAACCGTAGAAACCACATTGCAAATGCGTACCTCAAAAAACCGTACCACTTTTATCAGTACCACAAAATGCATATCTCCTATATGGAGTTGAATTTTGTGATACGAAAAAAAATGTTACGGTTTTTTGAGGTACGGAAATTTAGATTTCGGGGAATACGAATTTTCGTATGAATATTGTGGCAAATGATTTGCAGCCAAGTCAAAATTCCAAATTAAAAATATTTGTCCACTCTAATGTGCGTTCAGTCTGTTGTCAACGGGAGCAAGATTATGATCCAGATGAGCCAACGAAAAGAGTCCAAACAAATGTGTTGCTGTTGAATGCCGCACAAAATAACGTGTACGATTCGCTAATGATAGATGATAGATTGGATGTGTATTTTAAACTGATGTGGGGCGAGACAAGTACATTTTTCTAATATGAAGAATAAAAAAAGTTTTCGCGAAAATAACAAATATTTAGCGAATATCAAAATTATTTTATAAAAAAAATTCAAAATAGTTATTATTTTGGAATCAATCGAGATTATCAAGAATTTTTATGTAAAAATTGCAAAATTATAATGTTTTGAATATAAAAAAAAAATATTTTAATAATGAAGAATATCAAGAATACATTCTAATAATTTAGATTCTAGAATATACAGGCCTCCCACGCAAAAGAAACTATTAAAAAAAAAAAGTATTTTTTTAATTAAACAGTTTTTTTTTAAATAAACAAATTGCTGTATTCAACCTATTTTTTTTTAATTTTATGCATGAAAAACTTTCAAAAAAAAAAAATTCTTAAAATTTATTTTTTTAGGCATTTTAAACATTATAGGAATTTTAAAACGAGGTTTTCATATGCGATTATCGAGTACTAAAACTTTAAAAAAAGGTCTAAAATTGATTGACAATTACAAAAAAATTGACTGAGAATACAGCAGAATGAATTTGAATTTTGAATTTGAATTTTGAATTTGAATTTTGAATTTGAATTTTGAATTTGAATTTTTAATCTGAATTTGAATTTTGAATTTGAATTTTGAATTTGAATTTTGAATTTGAATTTGAATTTTGAATTTGAATTTTGAATTTGAATTTTGAATTTGAATTTTGAATTTGAATTTTGAATTTGAATTTTGAATTTTGAATTTTGAATTTTGAATTTTGAATTTTGAATTTTGAATTTGAATTTTGAATTTGAATTTTGAATTTGAATTTTGAATTTAATAAAAATCCCAGTAGAATTTTATTTCATATTCAAGAATGCTTATCTCCAAGAATGGGAATTCATTTTCACGATCTTTATCCAATAATCGCTTTTGGCTTAGAGTTTTCATCTTTTTTCAGTCCAATTAATATTTACATATTGGGAGTGATTCAAGTAGACCTTTTATCAAATGTTCTTTACAATACTTATAGCTATAATTGTGTCTTTTTTAGTGAAGTTCTATTGTCCAGAAACGTTGTTAGTGCTAAAGCCTTTTACCGGAACAGCATTCCCATACATAAATATGCTTTTGTCAAATCTGACAATTCTTTAAACTATAAAGCCTGCTTTTTTATTTTTTCCTAATCGATTACAATAAGCTTCAATTTCATCGAAAAGATGAAACAAGTTTATGCTGGGATTTTTTATTGTTGTTTAAGAGCAACTGTTTTTCTGTGGAACAAACGATTTCAAGGCGGACGGGAATCTATTGAATACAACGAACCTCCCGGACCATCGCGCACCACTCGACACCTGAAGCAATCCAAAAAATTCGTGAATTCATTGCAGAAGATCGAAATGCGACCATCAGGATGATATCAGAGATATGGTGCTTCCAATACGACCCAGAAACAAAGCGACAAAGTGCCGAATGTTAGAAGTCAAAAGTAAGGACAATGCAAAAATTTTGTTCTACGATAGCGAGGGTATTGTTCACCAAGAATTCGTTCCACTTGACCAGACGGTCAATGCCGTCTTTTATCTTGATGTTCTGCCGTAATCACTCGTATACGACCTGAATACCACGCGACCGCCCACAATGTTATTCGTGTGCGCGTTTATGTGGCACAAAAACATGTTTCTGTATTCACCGGATTTGCGACTTTTTCCTATTCCCTAAACTAAAAATTCATTTGAAAAAGATGAGGATTTATACTTTAAAAAAGGTATTAAAGAAAGAAATTATTTGTAGCCAGCCTGAATATATTGTGAATATTGAATTTATATGTATAATTAAATCGGAAAATTTGTATTTTTAAGAATACCGAGAATAACTCACAGTGTTCAGAATATTGAGAATTCTCGTAATTGTTCATGCAAACGTTTATATCTAGTCAGTTTCGACAGAGTCGAGAAAATACAGTTTGTGGTCAATAAAATGTATATTGTATATATACTCAATTGTAATACATTACCCTTTGATTGACATTAATCATGCGATAATATAATATAATATATACATACATAACTATATACGAACACATATAGATTATCGCAATTCATTACCCACAAA
>JANSTU010048156.1:0-10274 GCA_027564075.1 Bolitophila hybrida | reverse complement strand
ATAAAACATAAGTATGCAACAAAACTCTGTCAAATTAAGTACTTTTTGTAAACAAAAAAATATAACGACAAAGATGTGTTATGGATTGGGCATTATTGCCAATTTTACGACATACTATAATTGCATTACGATTGCTCCTATATTTTATTATTTTCTAAATAAAACATAAGTATGCAACAAAACTCTGTCAAATTAAGTACTTTTTGTAAACAAAAAAATATAACGACAAAGATGTAAATTGAAATAAAAACAATAATAAGAGATATATTTTAATAAGATAAGCTTGTATTTATTGAATGTGCGAGACATATAGAGCGTCGTTTTAGATTGTATATATTTTTTATGTATATATGAGTTTATACTATATTATATTATTCTAGGTATGCATTTTTCGTGAAATGGTTAAAGGCGTCAAAAGAATATAATTACATATTTTATTTATATAAACATTCAAATTCTGAAAATTAGTCTCTATTTACTAACTTGGACAGCTCGACAGTAGGTCCTGCAAAACTAGGTCCCGGACGAAATATACCAGCTGCAACATCGCTGGTCGTGTCCACGTTAAATTTGTCCGCCAGCACAGTTACCTTTGCTTGGCGGAACTCTTTTTGTAATTCTAGGGCGGTCGTGAGACCCACAACACCAGCACCAACTACGCAAATGTGCATTGTTTCGTTGAATGACAATGTAATATCGCTCTATCGGTTTTGTTATGAGTATATTGAATACACGCTGCTCACTGATAACTTCTTATATGTATAAATGTAAATATTTTAAGATAATGTTACGAGAGACGCACAAGGAGTAGACGTGAAGAGAAGATAGAACGTACTGAAATATAACATACGCTCACGCGCAGTACTCGCAATCTATATTTCAGTATATAATATACATACATGTGTTTATAGAGTACGTATAGATTTGTTGATGTATATGGTATAATATATAATTACACCCTATCAAATACTTTCTACACGTCGTGCTTATCAACTATCCTTCCCCCCACATTCAGTTACCATACATTATAATTATGTATATCTTATTAAAATCTACAATCCTTCCTTATAACGACCTTCTTAACACTACTTGGATGTCAGCAGACCTGTCACGGCTAAGTTACGGCTTTGTAAGGAAACATAGACTCAAATATTATATAAAAATAAAAGGAACATTTAAATGAAACAGAATAAAGTAAACGCTAGATCTTTAAATATTAATAATGTTTTGCTTCGAAAACTGATGTATTGCTATCAGTGGATATGGGTCAGTATTGCATGATGCGAGAATGGGCTTTTAGTAATGTTGACCCGTTGTATATTCGGAATTGGTTGGCTTAGATCATCTGCATATTCCTGGAATACCATGTAGTAGTAGTACTGAGAAACATATCCGACCTAGCTCCATTCCGGATGTGTTTGGTCCATGGTACCATCGAAGGCCGCTTTTTTGACAAGTTCGTGGCCGATTAAAGTAGTTGTACCTGTGTGGCGTTGAGTGAGCAGTTTTCGGTTGTGCTCGCATTTATTTTTGCTTGTCTAGAGAGTATGGTGATCCTCGACATAATTGCAGGCCCAGACTATAGCCTGTAAAAACCGATGTAGGAGTCAATTTTATTAGGGATTTGTGAGTGTAATTTAAAGTGCTGCATTAGAAAACCACTTCGGTCTCTGGCCAGGATTGAACCTGCGACCTCCCATAAGCCAGGCCAACGCGTTAACACACTCGGCTGTGACTATGGTTTGCATATTACATTGCTTGTTTGTCTTTTTTCTGAATATTTTATTAATATCAGCGTACATCTTTCGAGAAAATTTGAGAGTTATTCCACTAATCTTTTCTTTTCAGAACTTATTTGTAATAATTCGAAATAACTGCTTTATCAAATATTTTACGTTACTTATCAATGATTTTGTTTCTTAAACGGCGACATCCAATAGTCCATTGAATATGATACAAACAAATTTACAACATGAAACATTTTTTTACGTATTTAAAACAACAGAATTAAACTCAACGGACTTTTATATTTGGAAAACAAAGAAAAAAAAAAACTTTCACCCCGCGGTCTTTCATCCCGCGGACATTTGTAATTATTTTTGTATTTTCATGTAATAGACTTTCATTCCACATGCATTTATTTAAAAAATTGACTTTCCTACAATGGTTCTACATCCCGTGAAACTTCACCCCGCGGTGTAATCTATCGTTAATATTGTACATATAAAATGTAACACAGACATAACACAAAATTGTACGAAAGTCCGCGGGATCAAAAACAAAAAAAATGTACGAAATACGGTGAAAGTCCAATATTGGAAAGTTTACAAATTACATGCAAAAATCGAATTTAAAACTGACAGCGGGATGAGTGTCCGCGGGGCGAATGTCTTATCACCTTCTTGAACTTGAAAACTGTTGTTGCTATAATTGTTTAAGCAGTTTTGCCTTTTTTCAACGCTTTCGTTGTTGGGTTTTTGCAACGTTCGAAAGGACTCGAGGTTTTGAATTTTGGAATAACGTCACTTATACGAGTTTGAAATGGCCACTTCCAACCGGACAATTTCCAGATCAATCTACACAATCGATAAGTTGCGGTTGTCTATCTGAATCATTTCACTACATTGCCTAACAAGATGCAATTGAAATCGTTTCCAATGTGTGCCGTTATAGTTGGGAAAAGATTTCTCATCTCTAACTGGCAGATGTATGTCACTATGATTTAGTAAGCATGGTGTTTTCTGTTATACGGAAGCACTTCTAGCCATTCAAAAAACGTTGGTGGGGAATCAAGGTCAATGGAATGATCATTTAGGTCGAAATTGAGTCTAGAGTCAGCTGTGCATATGTCAAGGTATGACTCTCAAGCCGGGTATTATGGGGCTGCATCTTAAAGTTGTCTTTTTTATCCGTTATCCAATTGAAAATAAAATTCCATCTTGTATTACTGATTGCGTATAGCCAGTTAGAATGTTTTGTATTCAGATCGCCAGCCAACTGGTAAAAATGACTAGATTTACCAGTCCCAACACGAAAATATTTCTGAAAAGACACCGTTCCTCTGAGACACACACAATTGTTTGTTTGTTTTGAAGATGATACTTTGACGGCCTGAAATTGCAGGTTAACAGATGCATACTCTCTTTATAAGATTCTTATGGGGCTCAGGAACCGCGGTGTGGAGATCAATAAATACGCTATTGTAAGACTTTACAAAAAAATGTCAATAAGTCGTACATCATCTTGCAGTATTGTCTGAAAAAAAGAACGAAATTAAAATATTTTATAAATACAACATTCCGTCCAAGTTATATCAAATCTTTTCTAACAAGAGCGACTTGGCTATTGACTGTGCTGGCCGAAAATTGATAATAAGGCAGGAATCATAGATCCGGTCCCCGTGACTGCGTACTAGTTTATGTTGCTATCCTAAGAAAACAATGGAGCTATTAACTGGCCCTGGCCTGAAACACTTATTATAAAATATATAATAATTAAAACGAAGAGCCTACGGGGTTTTTTGATTTTTAGTTTTTATTTATTTCACATATTTCTTCACTAAAAACACTAATCATTGATATAATCAACACAAGAAAATCAAGGGGTTTGCATTTAAAATAAAAACCAACAAGATGAAAATCAATCACATTTACAGGTGTGGGTTACGTTACTTATGACGGATGTTATTTAATATATTATATAATTTATAATATACGTGTATTGAAGATGGATGATTATACACCGCACACGCATTTGAATTTACTATACATTATATTTATATACTTCTGGCCACAGGATGATGTAAATAATAATAATAATGAAACGTGACGCGACATCGTTAGAATAAATTAAAGAAATCTATGCGCAGCATTTGATTAGAAACAATATGGAATATAGATAAATAATTAAATAATTTTTCGGAAGTGAGCCTTCATTTACGTTCGATTGGAAATAAATAAAATTCAACATATATGTGTTTCGAATAATTTAATGTGTGTATTACAAAACAAATTATGTCAAATTATGTGTGTGTCCGTTTGCGTATATGTATAATAATAAAAGACGCCACAAAAAAAGGAACAGCAGAATGGATGAACCACAAAATGATAACAATACTAAGGCGTTTCTCATATGTATGTGTGTGATTGTGTTTGCTGTTGTTTTTGTTATATTATTATTAATTCAGAGCTAGGTCATTTAAAAATTGGATTTTGTTTACGATTTATGGTATTTAATTTTAGGATGTCTCAAATGCGCTGTAATATGTCCTCTGCGTGTGTGGATGTATGTATTTATATGTGTCTAAATTGAGTGGTTTTCCCTAGGGATGTTCTGCAAGTTTAGGTTGTTGTAACCAGGGATGCTGTAGGCAGGAGGAAGCTGTGGCTCGACGAAGTGGATCAAAAGCAAGCATGGGTCGAAGGAATTCCGCAAATTCTGCGGCTTCCTCAAAGTCCCACTCATACTTTTCCACTAAAACCTCCTCGAGACCCCATGGCTTCAGACCAGTGATGTGCTTTAGTTCGCCCTTTTTGTTAAACACCAAGTGCGACATTGAACCGGAGAATATAATCTTTTTCGGAATTGTTCCAAGTAACTCAATGATATGAGCAATGTGATCTTCGTCACGGCAGTAGTTTTCGCCAGAGTGTGGCTCAAATAGATAATCTCCGGTGGCTAGCTCAAAAGCCATACATGCAGTGCTCCAGATGTCGGCAGATGTGTCATAGCCAGCACCCAAAATAACTTCCAACGAACGATATTGTCGTGTTTGAATGTCCTCAGTGAAATGTTTATCGACCCAGCATGCATTACCCAGATCGGCTATCTTAACCTCTAGCTCACAAGATTCCAGTGCAGGATCCTTGTTAAGCACATTAATCTTGTACCCTGTTTTATTGTTTTCCTCTTCTTTGAAGTTATCGTTAGCCGTATTCTCACTGTCCGCATCAGGAACATTAAATTTATCGTCCGCTGGATTGCTGGTCCTCGAATCCGATATAATTTCTTTTTTGCTCGCACTAATCTCATTAATTTTCTAGGAAAAATTAGAAAACATATTTTCAATTACTTACAAACCTACAACCTTATTATTATTCATACTAACCTCTACTTCGAGACTCTTTACACCATTGGTCAACTCCAGATCCGGCACTGGATTCGCATTGCTTGTTGGCGAATCGATAGTATGGTCATCGGCGTCCTCATCGTCATCTTCCTCACCATCTCCATCGCCATTTGCATTCGCATTATTCTCGGACAGCTCATGTTTCTCTGGTAACGTTTCCAGCTGTTGAATATGCTCTAGTTGCTTCTTGATCAGTTCCGTTTGGCGCTTTGCTTTTTTCTTCAACTTTTTCTTTTTGTTCTTGCTCATTTTACCGCTAATTGGTTGCTCCTGGAATTCCTTCGGTGCGGTGCTGATTAACGAATAGGGCAACTTGAAACCCATTGCATGGAGTTCGGTTGCCTCACACGCCAACTTCCGAATATACGTTTCATCCACACAAATAAGAACATTCTCCGGCTTAATGTCAGTGTGTATGATTTTGCACTCTGTATGCAAATAGTCCAGACCCTCCAGCACCTGTCGTGTAATGGAGCGTACATTGGACAACGGTATGCCACGGTAATTTGATTTTAGAATTAATTTCAATAGATTATGACCTAGAACCTCGAATACCATACAAATATGCGTTCCATTTACACCGCATATTTTAAAGTCATTAAGCAGCTGTACGGTTTTGTTTCGCTTCGGATTCTGTGGATCACCGTCACGAACAGCTTTCAGAATTTTAATCTCATCCTTGGCCGTTTCTGTGAAATGCGGTGCAGACTTGACGATTTTTAACGCAACGTAGCGCTTCTCCTCAAGATCCCAGCACAACCACACTGTCGAAAAGTGACCCCAACCTAACTTTCTGGTGACATGATATCGATTTAAAAACAAGTCTCCGATTTTGACAGGATGATAGCCGCCGCGACAGTAGTCCTCACGACTTTCTTGCTCCTCGTCCTCGCTGGTATAGGCCTCATCATGATCGCCGATCGTTTCATTCGATGAGCTATTCGACGGATCCTGGGCAGAAAATACGATGGAAGCTGATTCGCGCGTCACAGCAGTCGGTGGTGGCGGAGGAACACTTACTACGTTTTCTTCTTTGTCACCGCTACCATCCGGCAGTGTATCCGTACTGGTGGCCGTCACATTATTTAGGGTATTGGTGTTGGTGGCGGCGGTATTTGCTTGAGCTTTGCCCTTTTTCTTATTAGCCTTATGACGTTTCTTTTTTGCCTGAATGGCGAGCACCCGTCTGTTGATGTCTTGCTTCGTGTTCATGTTATTTATATGTGCGTGTACAACTTCACTGCGGAAACTGAAAATAAGTCGGTCGAATTATAAATAAAACACACGAATTGAGCTGTGTTTTTTTGTGTGTGTCGAATTGAAAAAAGGCTCGGCAGCGGTTGCCGTTTGCGAAAAAAAAAACACACACTTTTTGTTTGAGTATGGCGACGGTTCGGGCGACTAGAACGATGAACGAAACAGATGAGACGACATACGCGCACGGTGCGTGTACCGAGCAGCAGCGCAAACTGAACGAAAGAGTTGGCGAATAAAAGTTTTATAAACGCGTGTAGTTGCTGCGCAATGTTTAGCGTTTGAAAGCGTTGCACAATAACGCTATACCGCACAGCACACTATCAAAAAAAACTATTTGTTTGGTAATTTAAAGTTCGTTCAGTTCTATATATAGATTGTGACAGGTAGAAATTGAATTTACTATGATTATATAGCAAATGCGATACGGAGTGGGACTGTAGTGTGACTAGGCATTTAACCTGGATAGGCTTTTATTGATTTGCAATTCAAATGAATCACAATATGACTGGAAATACCTTGTTTTTGTCTTGTTTTGAAGATGGCTGCGCGCTTGCAATTGCACAAATGAAACTGAACGAAAGTTTTGTGAACGAAACTATATTGAAAGTTTTCGATAGGTTTACATTACACTGTTATTAATGTTTGTTTTTTAAATGTGTTTTAAATTTGAATTGTAATTGATGCCCCTGTTCGAATTCTTATGTTTTTTTATTTAAATTCATTTATAAGTATTAGTGATATAATATAATACTGAATTAAACTAAAACTCATCTAGACTAAACTAAACTAAATTTAGGGGAGTTATAGGAGGGATAAAATGATGGGTTATATGATGAATCAATCATCATGTGTATCATGGCGGCTTACAATTGCATACCATAGTGCGAAAACTAGCTGCTTGTAAATGTTTGATAGGCGCTGTAATTAAACACCAGTACAAAGTACAATAATATATACATGTTGTATTTGTATCTACAAATTACCGCCATCTGAGAGTACTGGAGGGAGGATCATTCAATATATGCTATCGCCCATCTATTTATATATGTGGATCTATCTTTAACGTATTATTTTGATACTAGACAACGATTATTAATTAATCTGACACATGTAAAAGTCTCCATACTCGTTAAAGTTCTTTTTGCAAAATGAATGGACGACATGTTTTTACCAGACTGGCAAAATTCTTTCAAAAAGTATTTTAAATACAAAATACTTTGAAAATAGTATTTAAAAATTCTACTTAAGTAAAACCCTTTTTTTCGAAAAGTTTTCAATATTTTTTCAAAATAATTTCTTATATTACAATATTAAAATTTAAATTGAATTTAGCTATGAAAATATTTATTTATTTTATTTAGAAGTAAAATGTAAGTAATGTTATGAGATTCATACTATATGAATGAATAAAAACAGTTTATAGTACAAATAATGTTTCCGAAATATTTTGTTATGCGATTTCATATATTTTCTATTTTTTATATTTATTTTACAAAAAAAATAAAATTTATATTGAATTCAGTTTATGAAGTATTTAATTATTGAATTTTTAAGAAATATTTAAGAATTGTTTTAGGATGCCTGACAAATTAAGAGATTATTAGATTCCGTGATTGTAGATTTTTGGATTACTGAAAGTATTTTGATATTTTAAATACTGAAATAGCAATTTGGTATTTAAAATACAGTAAAAGTATTTTAGAATTTTAAAATAGTAATTTGAAAATACAAAATACTTATTTGTAAAAAGTATTTTGAAAATACAAATTACAAAATACTTTTTAGTATTTGAAAAATTCCCTAAGTATAGTTTTTACACTAATTATTATCATAAATGTTTCAACTGTTTTTATTATCATATTTTGGGCAATTGAATTAAAATATTACGAGTATCAAAGATAAAATATTATTAAAATTATAATATAATTTATTTTCTTTTATATTTAAGCAGTCATCTATTTACATAATCAATTTAAGATGCGCGTTTTTTATTTTGATTGCTGAAATAAAAAAATATTACAAATCATTTGATTATTTTTATATGCAAATTCAGAATCATATATCAGGAAAAAAATTGAGGTATATCCAAGGGAAATCAGAGTGCAGTAATTCACAATGCAAACATAGTCCTCCTTTACTTTGCCTTTTTTGCTGTTTGTTTGCCCTCCATATTCGCAACAATAATGTTACTGCAACTCAAATGGTCAGAATTCATTGAATTAATCCAATAAAATAATATTTGTTAGTTCTCAAAACAGGTTTTAACCCAGATATATAACAGAGTTTTTAACGAACACAACGGTGTACACTATCCAATAACATCACCCTAAGTTTGAGAAGTACTGAAATCCGTTCAAAAATTTAACGAAATGTCAGCGCAGTAAGTTTTGGAGGGAAAAACGTAACATTTGTACGCTGGCAACAGGACAAGAAAAATTTTCACTTGAAGAGTTGCGTGTTCCCTAGATTTATTTTAGTAAAATTATCTATTAAAAGTTTAAAGTGCAGTGAACATGGCACAACCCTCAATCGCATCGTTTTTCAACAATAGAAAACGTGCTGCAGCCGATGAACTGGCCAGCACTCGTAATAAGGTAAATTTGATTGATGATGACAGCTTGGCATCGAAAAATGCGTTGCCAAACCCTATTCAGCCGGGCTCCAAAAAGGCCACACTGGAATTTACCGATGGGTGTAAGCAGATTATTGGAAGCAAAAAGTGTGCTTCCAATAAGTTAACCTTCGAAAAATTGCTCTTACCACATACCAGTACAGACGAGCCTACGCAAAGGTCACTAAGGCCAACAACGCAGGCTGCACGACCAGTGCGTACAACCAAACGCATCGCAAATGCAGATCTCCAGAAGGCCGAAGCTGCACAACCGAAAATTGTTCGGTTTACATTGGCTGAAAATCTATCTCCACAAAACAAAACGATCGTCAGCGGAGTCGCCGCAGAGTCAACAGTATTCGGCCCCAAAGAGAGCATCATAAATGCTGAGCGCGGACTCAAAACACCAACCAAGGAACAACAATTGGCTCGTCAGGTTGCCAATAAACTATTCAATGCCCGACAGAATCTATCGATGGATGAAATCAAGACTAAAGTGACACGTAGCACACGACTGCAAGATTTAAAGGCATCCATGAATAAATTACAAACGCTCGAAAAGACCAGAGAGATCATCGCCAATCGAACGGGCAGTCTACGTAATGAACGAGAATTATCAGACATGCAGCTTACATCGGGTCGTGCTGCCCTGATGCTTGGCCAAAGTCTGAAACAGTTCGAGAGCATCGATTTGGAGGTTCTGACCAGGTAAATTATTCAATTAAATTATGTGTTTACATTCGTTAGCTCTTTGTTTACACTTGAAATATTTAATTGTATTGTGCAAATCAAAAATACGGAATTATTGCAATGTACTTGTTGCTTGACCTCAATCGATAAAATTTCATTCGAATGATATAATATTTAGTCGTGGCGTGTGTATTAGCAATTTGCACACATTCCACGAGACAAAAAGTGTCTGGAACACACACACGTACATTTAAAAGGTGACAACGCAACAGCATGCAAATGTTTTTTTTTTTAATATGCGAAATGCAGGTGTTTATTCAGGGTGCATTATAATTGCACAAAATTTGCGATAATAATTCATTATATTTTACAAAACAATTGTATGATTTGTGTGTGACACCAAAAATGCATCATAATGTACTTATGTCTCTTTTTCTCCCCGATAGTCCCAAAAAAGGCTTGAAAACTCCAACGAAGATGCTTCCACCTCCACCCTTACAGGACAAGAACAATTTGATGTCACCGAAGAAGGCCACACCACGTAAACTACTCTTCAGCCCGACCAAAACATCACCGTCTAAAACTGTG
>JANSTU010048155.1:0-10275 GCA_027564075.1 Bolitophila hybrida | reverse complement strand
GAAAAAGATCTGGCATTCTTGAAGCGACAAATTAACCGCACATTTACTCCAACAGCCTGGTAATTTGAGTGAGGTCTAGCGGGAGAACAAAAGAGAAGACATTGTTCAGCTAATCGACGTAAACGTGGGTATTATACTTGTGCTGTGTTGTGAATTTTTTATTTGTGTTTATCTATAAAAATGTTTTTTTATTTTGATTAATTAAACATTTTTTTTTTAAGAAAACTATTTCGGCCATTTTTGAACTCTGCAATAAGTTTACGCCTACAAATCTGTATCCGAAGGTGAGTAGTTAATACCAGTCTCCAGTGTTTAATGCATTTTTGTTATTTCCTATCGGTCACCGATTTGCCAGATACTGGCAATTCCACTTTTTCATGGATGTGAACGAGACCAGAGACGAGCTCAAGATTGAACCATGCACCGCGGAACCAAAAACACGAAACAGTTAAAAAGGTCGCAGATCCAACAACTGAAAAAACAAGTTTCAGACACAACACTCCTACACCAGATGAAGAAGGAAATATTTATATCTATATTTATTATTTTAATTTTATTGTCTTAAAAATAAAAATCATTATCATTACAACAAATAGTGAATATTTTTTATTATTTTGTTTTGAATATTTGTTATTTAAATAATAAATTGGCTTTAAATATTTTACAATAAAATAATATATTTCAAACACAAAATAATAAATTAATTAATTAATATATACACTGAACCATGAAAATAATTGGATTTTTATTATTTTTATAATAAATCTCGTAAACTCACAATTTTTTTTCTTATATAATACTTTTCCATTTATTTTTTATTTATTTTTCAATAAATATTGTATTACTTTGGTTGTAAAATCATTTTTAAATCTTTTACAATAATATAATAGAATCTATAAACAAAATAATCAAATGTATTATAAACTTATAGGAATTGGGCATTTTAATCTAAGTTGTTTTATGAATATTTTCTTATGATTCGTTACAGCAATACAAAAGGATTATAGCTAGTTAGATATAATTATATATATAATCATATTCATTCTATCAGTCGAGTTGATAATTTAGTAGATATTCCGGTAGTCGAAATGAACAAACGTTGTAAAAAAAATTAAATAAACTAATTTAATTTCCTGAATCAATCTAATAATGAATGCTGATTCCGGTGGCCGGGTGTCAACATTATTTATTTATTTTAACTTTAAGATGAAGAATCATGGAGTTTGATTGATCGAAAAACGAAAAAAATCAAAAAGACGGAGTACAATGCTATCACCTATAACAAACGCTTAGACATCATAAACTTCCCAAGAAAAAACAAATTCTTGTGCCCATGTTGTTTTACAAAGTAACTTTGGACCTTTCCAGCAAACGAGGAATAGTTTTAATCGGCGTTAATAATTTGCATGCTAGTTTGGATGAGATTGAGCAAGAGTATATCGATTGTAAAGATGTGAGCAGTAAAATCAAGTAGGTCAGCTGGAAGAAAACAGATTTGAGCCTTGGATTCTCATACGCCACCTCCCAGATACTTTGAAATCATCTGGACTGCTATTTTAGTTGTAATTTAGAATTAATAATAATCTATTTTGTTTGATGAAATGCACTTTAATGGGTGGAGCTGATAATTTTGGAGTATTAGATTTTTGGAGCTAAATTTCCTAACACCCTTTTAAGGGGCTTTTATGATTAACCCACATTTTATCACGGTTTTAGAATATCAATCGATAATTAAAATACGTATAATTTAAAATTACAAATCTTTTGACCTTTTTTAAATTACATGTCGAAAGTGTGTTAGGGGTTTTAGCCCCAAAAACATAATAATACAAAATGATTAACAAAAAACTGTGAACATCGTTTTTTTTTTCGTTCACTCACTGGGGTGAATTTTTTACCTATTATAACAATTATAAATTTTTTTCATCACACACAGAAGATATGACTCAGCAAATGAAGCGTAGGACAGGCACAGATACTCCACGGATCTAAAAGGAGAATAGACTTTTAAATAAATTAGAATAATTTATAGAATGTTGTTTGGTTGAAAGCAGATCAGATTTAAACTGATTTTTTTTACATATAATTTATTACTCCAGGCTTAATTTTTGAATTCCTCGCATCTGAAAGTTCCAGCATCTGAGCCGGACCCATTTGGTTTAAGTTAAATTAAGACGACAAAGTATGCCACAAAGATCTTTTTTTTTCTCGGACAGAATTTTATCAATTATTCTATTAAAAACGAATAAATTTTCATGCAACATTATATTTGATCTATTTTTGGTGCGAGGAGATCAAGTTATTAATATTTCCCTAATTCGGAGAGGCATTTTTTCAAAAATATTTTAGGAAGAAGCAATACCACTCGGATTGGTATAATACAAGTAGCATTCTTTATAAGCAACTATACAAGCATTATTCTATGGTAGCAACATCTGCATTAGCAACTTTTTTGATGCAAAATTTCTGTACAAGGAACCATGATTTTATTTTTCATTTTTATTCTTCCGTAATGAAGAATAAAGGTATAGTATCAGTTACTTTGAAATTTAATTATTTTAAATGGCAAGACACCGACAAAAATCTGCATAAGCTACAACATTAAATCAGCTTGATTAGAGAGAGGATAAAAATTAATAAAGAAAACTTCGCAGAATTCGCCTCAAAAACGTATGTTAATCAAAAAATCAAATGTGTGCAGCATTTAAAAATTATGATCTTGATGATCAACTATACTATTCACTATTATCCCTTGTATAAATGCAACAAGGACGCATAAACTTTATTTGATGATGATTGCAAAATCAAAAACAGTATTATAAATTAAACAAAAATTCTTGGCAAACCTTTGCGCTTTTTAAGGGTTGGTACAACGATTTGTTCATCCCTGAAGTTTCTCGTCGCTTGGAACCTAAAGGCTTGCCTGTACAAGCAATTTTATTGGTCGATAAGGCCACCTGTCACGGTACAGTAACAGTTAAAAACTTGTAACTTCTGACAAAAATTGCCTTTGCTGGTTGTTATGATTGGAGTTTAAGTTTAAATTTGATGGTACAATGATTGGTAGCTGGGTTTCACAAGAATCCCAGAGTTTTTACAGATTTGTCAAATCTGATACTAACGGGATTTACGGAATTCTCAGGAGAATTACTTGCTCATTTACATAAAAATCGGATTGATTCGTTCAGATGAAACCACACATTTATTTATTTTCTATGTAATTAGTAGAACGGTCGAAAAAAACGGATAACCGGTACTCGGATTTTTTTATTTCGGTTAACCGGTTTTTCTGAAATTAAAAGACCAATCAAGACCGGACCGTGACAAAAAAAGATCTTTTAAACCGGTTAATTTTTTTTGTTTAGATAAATATATGAAATAGTGTTAAAAATAGTTTGGAAACGATCTTATGTACGGACGACCGGTCCGCTTTCTAAAACTATCTTATTATTTCTTATAAATATGTTTTCAATATAAAAATGTTAAAAGTTGTATTAAATGGTTTTATAGTAAACGCCCTAAGTATAGAAATAGGTCTTTATATATTGTATGGCTCGTGGCTAAAAACGGTCTTTTAACCGGACCGGTCAGATTAATCAAGAATGGCCGCTTTTTGTAAAGACCCATTTTACATGAACGACGTTTTTCATAAAAATTCCGATTTATATATGAAAACAACGAGAATATTTTTTTTTTCAAGCATCCTAAAATATTTTTTAAAAGATATTTACACATAAAAATGTTTAAAGTTGATATAACCTATTTCAAATAAAATTGTATTAACTTTTTTAGATAAATACTTGAAATAGTGTTTAAAAATAGATTAAAAACGGTATTTTTCATAGAAAACGGTCTTATATATATTTTTTAAAAATAAAAATGTTAAAAGTTGTATTAACATAAATTTAACCGGATTTTATTGAAAACGGTTAACCGGTTTGTTGATTTATAATTTTGACAGCCCTAGTAATTAGTGAACACATTTAGGGAACATAATATTTTGATTTATCGATATTTTGTGGGTTTTATGAGTTACTTTTTCAATTGGAATTATGTTTTTTTATAAAATATTCAAAATAGAATTCCCAGAATGAATAGTGGTAAAACGCAAAACCAAAAACTTACAATTCACATTTAGAAAATCCGATAAATCTTAAATCACATAAACCACAAATACCATAAATCTTAAACTCGTACAACTCAATACTTATATAACACAAAACACAAAAATCTTATAACCGACTTAATTCATATTAAAAATGCATAAAAAACGAAACCAACCCATAATTTATGTTCACAAAAATTCCGTAAATCTTAAATTTAAAAAACCACAAAACGCACAAATTTTAAATTACAAATTAAATTAATTAATTAATTAATTAAATTAAATTACTACAATACCCATAATTTATAAATCTTAAAACCCGTAGTAGTAGTAGTCTGTAGTACCACGTTTTTGGGACTAAAACCCTTATCACACATTTAAGTGGGTTTTAACTTTGTATGAAATATTTTTATTTTAAGTCATAATAAAAAAATAAAAAATAAAATGCATTATTACATTTAATACCTATATCCCCATAAATAAGTCATAAAAATGTTCAAAAGGGAGGTGGTCAAAAAAAAAGTACTTTGATCAATTGTCAGTCAATTCCGGCCTCAATTTTAATTGCCTTACTAGCTGCACGAAGTTTTCCGAACTTTTACCGAACATCACTGAAGTCATGTCAAAAATCAAGAGGACGCCCTTTCGCTTTGAGGGATTTTTAAATCTAATCTAAATCTAAACCTTTAAAATATATTTTTGTTTCGGTGTTCGGATAAAATTAAAAAAAATCATCTGTTAACATATATAAATTCTTGGAATCGTGTACACAATAGAATAGTTTTTTAATGCAATTCCTTTTGAAAACACAACAGCCTGATAAACAATTGTATAGAGTTAAATATTTATTTTCATTTTGATCTGTCATCCATCTGCGCTTCTTAGAAAACTTTTATTATTTTCTGAGCGTAAAGTGCTAAATTGTCACCGCCGGCAAACACATGCAATGTTTCGAGCGGTTTTTATTATTATTTTATACAAAGCATAGAAAAGTTTCTATATATAAAAAATGCGCGCAGTATTTACACGGGTCAAATAAAAAAAACGTATTCTCACACACGTATCCAGTTTTATATTTACACTCGGTTTTAATGAGCTATTGTAATACAGGGCGCAATTCAACTCGAAACAGACAAAAAAAAACAATAGAGAAAAATTACTGGAAAATTGTAAAGCTCTGAGAGCGCAACGAATTGTTGACGCAATAAATGCTCATTAAAAGCAAATAATATTCGCAAACATTTGCACTTTTAATTAAATTAGTGCAATCGGTATGGTTTTTATTTGCCGTGTGCGGTGTGTGGAGTATTTCTGTTGTGAATATACATTTGTACATTTATATTTATATCTTTTGTATTTTGTATTTGAGGATGAGCTTTTCCGATCGCTTTCATTAACTTACTATTTTCAGATTGGTGATTCTTCGAGAATTTTCACAATGTTTACGGTTTTGGGGAACTCATGCTTAAATAACTAAACAAAATTATAAGGAAAGAAACGAAACGGGGGATGTTGCCAATATAAATTAGATTCTCTACCTTCACCTCTTCGAGAGATCTTAGTGTGTCTTTTTCCTTTAAAGTCGTGTATATAGTATAAATTATTAAACCAGCTAAAGTCATAAATTATCGCAAATAGCCCGCACTAACCATTTGCTTGTACGCCAATTTATGAAAATCCTAACACAAAACTATATACTATATATAGACAATCGAATTACACGTAATGTTTTCCTGATAACACAAATATTGCCTAATAACATAGAATTTCCCAAGGCAATACAAATTTCCATAACTAAATTATACGTATTCTGGAGTCGAGGGTTATTTTGTTTGACAAAATAACAGCTTTGCGTGTGTGATATATATATATATATATATATATATATATATATGCGTTCGCCCCTGATGCTCTTGCACAACATATCAACCCCCCGACTGAAACAATATGTTAGGCCATCAAAATTATGTAAGCCATATCACGACGTGTATATTAGAAATGTTTGTTCTCGTTGTTCTTAATACACATGATACATGCTATAACCTATACGATATAAAAATACATTTATGTTATACGATTATTATATGTTTGATATGTATATTGTATATATTTATGTATAATAGTATAAACATGGTGTATCGAGACATGTGTTATTTCACAAGCGTACTTTTTGTTGACAAACACTCTTTATAAACTGTCTTTCGAGTTTTATACGGAAGTTCGATTAAAGAAAAGCAAAAAGGAAATGAAGAATATACTATTTTTATAGATAATGTTGTTGTTTACTATATGTGCTTCCTACACGCATGTTAGGGTATGTCAAATCATTTTCGATTTTTTTTTTCATTTTAAATAAAAAAAATTATTAATAAACTGTTTGTTTTTCTAAATTTAAAAAAAAAAAAAAAAAAAAAATGGCCAAATCAGACAGGGAGCAGCTCAATACAAGCACTGACTGGAAAATAACGTACGCACATGTTCGTCTGTCCAATTTCACCACCTTTAACAAATCAACAAATATTGCGGTTTCAAATCAAAACAATGTTTTGGACGGACTCACTGATCGATCTGTGATGATAAAAAAATATCTGAGGTCTCTGAAGCAATTTGTTGATTATGATATTATCTCTCTCTAGTGTAACGGACCAATAGAAAACAATAGAAAGTTCAGTTTGCCACTGAGCTGGAATTCAATTATCATTGCGGAAATAGTTGAATTGGTAATTGTCTTACAGAATCCATGCGTTCCAAATTCAAAGAACTTTACTACAAAAGCTTAAGATGCGGGCTGAAATAGTGTAACCCTGAGGTGAGAACAGCAATCCAAGGTAGGGAGGTCAAAGTTTGAACAAAATGTTAGAAACATCGCAATTTAAGGGAGTTAATGGTTTAAAATGAGGGTTGTATGATATCAAGTAATATCAAGATTAGTTAAAAAAGAAAAATAAAACTCTTTAGAAAACATTGTGTTAAAATAATCAAAATATCTTACTTGCACGCTTGTACGAGGCATATCCAGAAAGTCAGTGTAGGTAGGTAGCCTGACTTCTACTCTTTTCAACGAGACCAGTTTGAAGACAGTGCGTTGAGAACTGCCAATGAGACAACACGTTTCGTGAAAAATGTCAATCTGCAAACTGCAAACTCCATGGAGATGAATTTCTCAGCTCCATCTTTACTGTAGATGCAGCATGGGTAGCACATTACATACCTGAAATCAACCTCGTTTAAATGGGATGTCCTGAACCATACCGCGCATTTCCCTGATCTAGCACCATCAGATTATTATATCTTTACCTCCCTGAGGTGAAGGTAAAGGAGGAGGTGAAGAAGTGGACGAAGGAGTTGTCGGGAAACAACTTAAAGGAAGGCATCAAACAATTGATACTCCGCTTCAACACATGCATAGAGAAGAATGGCGACTATTTCGAAAAATAGCTTACATTATGTACTAAAGAATCACGTAATTTTTTTTGTTTGAGCCGGAACTAAAAAAATCGAATTTAGATTTTGATAGATTGTAATAGGTGCAGTTTTTGCGTATTTGATTGGAGAATGGGTTGTACTATTGTTGGGTTTACAATATGTATCTTATTAGATGTTTGCGTGGTACACTACAAGAATAATAAATACATTTGATATTTTTTGTAGATATTTACTTTTTTAACCTTAAACTCATAATAGTATGGCTGTTATCTCTCTTGAACCCTAACTCTATATATAAAAATACATTTTTGCCACTATCTCCCTTAAAGGTCGATTTGATGTTTTTTATATGGTATTGATACAATATACAACCCACACTTATAATAACAAGGCACCCCTCGGCAACATAAACACCCTGCCTATTTGTCATGGCGATTCCGTGAAAACACTCAGTCACAAATACATGAAAAATGTTTCTGATGAAAATTTAAATATTTTTACCTGGGTTTGAACTCACGTCCCCTGGGTTAAGATACAGTAACCTAGACCACAACTGCCCTACCGCTACCATTAAATTACAATTTTCGAAAATTCAAACTCCCCCTTATACATGATGAACCTTACTATATTTAAATATAGGTGTTTCTTTCTCACCGAAATTGTTTATCTAATCATTGCTAGCCTAAGCCAGGTATTTAATTTTAATGCTTGTATGCATTCGTATGTTGCCTTATCAGCTTGTGTTAGGTCAGTGTTCGTACGTTGTGATTGTGGTAGAGCGGGATCAATGAGTTGAGAGTTAATATGAACATTTCTTTCCATAAGACTTTTTTTAATCTAAAATTTTGTTGAGTATTATTTGGTTGTAAAACTGTCTGTTTTTTACATAACATAACTAAAAGTAAAAATAGAATTTATATGAGCTATGCTAAAAAAATTGTTAATTGGTTATTAATACTCGTTTTTATATCAAAACAAAGAAAAAATCAATGCGCCTATTTAAATATCGAATTAAAATTCATATGACATACCCTAATGCATATATCTGCTTCCAATTAGTAGTAATGCGCATATGTGTTTGTACGTGCCGTATTCCGCGGTCCCAGGCCACAATTCGGATATACCCGCATTTTATTTGGTATCAGCAATAATTGAAACGATCTATATACAACAAAGCGGCTTTCAGAACACCCACACACATGCGGTACACGAACGCACCTGATGCGGATGCGCACTCACGCAGGTAACTAACTAATTTACAGAATTGAGCCAATTAGTGAATATATATATGATTACGCGAGCACACCGTTTTGTATGCCAGCGAGGCTCACCAATGTCAATATTTATTATTTTAATATTTACCTCTTCAATTCACATTTGCGCATGTCTCCACAGCCAATTTAAATAATGTATGCTGTATGTGTGTGTGTGTGTATATGTTTATGTATAATATGGTTTTAAAGTGCCTAAATGAATATAGAAACCGAATTAAATTAATTGAAAAATAAATCGACCAAATAACAAAATCAGGAATTATTTAGGTAAAGGATTGGATTAGTCCCTTTATTTTTAATTTAATAATTAATATTTGTATGTTAAAACACAAAAAAATCGAATATTATTTTTTCTGTCTTTAAAAATTACACGAATGTCAAACTCAGCGCGGCAGCGAAGCTTTATGTAAATGAATTATGAAGAAATGTATCAAAATTCGAAAAACCGAGGTTGGCCAACGAGTCTGGACAACAACATAATGCATGGTGGCACGTCGATGACTGGCCATAGAAAATTGATAATGTGAGAACGGTATTGAAAGAGAGTTTCCAACAGCCTCTTCATAATAATAATTCTTACGAACGAGAAGTCCGCACTGTGTTTTTGTGTGAGGAAGAGCAGTATACCCAAAGAGAAACAAAAAAGTTCTTTTAGGGGTAATGCTGCTCGGAGAGATGAGTATCAGCCTCGATCAACAGTATGCAGATTGCAGAGTCGCTGATGGTGTTATCTGAATACTTCGAGAGCACCTTTAAAGGGAGACAATCACAGACAGGATTTATTAGAATTCTATCAAATTTTGACATCATATTATTTATAATTCTAATATGAAATCAAAAAGCATTTGATTTTACAATATTAACATATTTTCTAAGAATATTAAACTCAATGCAAATACAAATTGCAAGTGTTATTTTTTTAAATTTTCAGTTTTTCACCAGTCACTTATTATTCAAAAAATCATACTTAACACTTGAATTTGTTTAATTATTTGTTGATAAAAAAGTGTTTTAAAAAAAAATATCAGCGATTCCAGTATACGATATAATAATCCATCTTCTTTTTCATTAGATTTCGTTTTGTCCTTGCATCAGTATTTTTTTAACTTTACGACCTTTCTTCGACTTCAATGAATTACGTCGATTCCGTCGACTCACGAATAGCTACCTACCATTTTTCGTCGTAATTGAAGCTTTGCGTCCTGCCTACTATACTAGTAATTTCTGCCTCGTTCATGGCCACCAGAAGGGATGAAGTGTCATATATAGCGGAATGGAGGAAATTGAATGGGTCCGCTGCTATTTATAAGGTTGTCAAATATCTCCTTTCCGCCTTTTTGTCTTTTGAATTTCGCAGCTATGTACAAAGCGCTGGGGGATGGTACTATATCACAAGGCTGGATACAAAAAAAGCTTGATGTTTGGGTGCCGCATGATTTGACGCAAAAAAACCTTCTGGACCGAATCAAC
>JANSTU010048154.1:0-23719 GCA_027564075.1 Bolitophila hybrida | reverse complement strand
TGCACGTTTATATGTACTTTATTACCGCGCTTCGCAAAGTCCAGGAAATTCGCGATAATCCATCGTACAAAAAGAAGGATTATGGCATTGGCCACGTGAGTTGGTACTGAATGAAGTTAATCTGCGAAGCATGCTGAAAGAGGGCGTTTTATAAAGGCAAAATAAGTAGACTTTTATTTTGACTCTCTATGAATAAAGTTATTTTTTAAAATAAAATGTTATCAAATATTTTTAAAAGAATTTTCTTACTTCTATAAATTAAACAATCAAGAACACTTTTAAAATATTTTTAATTGGATGGAACAATTTAAAAAAAAATGGAATCCAAACACTTGAAATATTTAATGGAAGGAATAATTATATATTATATTTATCTTTAATGTTTAACAGCATTTGTAATCCTTTTTTTTGTAAAAGTAGGAATTTACATACAAAACTGAAAAAAACATGAACAAATAGAAATAAAAAAAGCAAACAAAATTTGTTGGAAAGAAAAAAATTGTAAGGCACACAATTGCAAATCGGATTATAATTAATAGTATTTTAGTATTTTTAACCAATGGCCTAAAATACATAGAAATAAGTATACCAGATACAAGCTCTAGGAATTAGGCATTTATTTGTAATTATTTATGGTTGTTATTATTCGATTTGCAAATGTTACGGATTTTTCTATTATCAATGAAAAGAGTTTGGATTCGAATCTTCCTTTCTGAATCTTAGTTTTTTGTTCGCCATGTGCAGAATGGTAAAATACTTACTGCGGACATCTTTAATTACGTTTGAACTTTCGAGTTAAACTAAGAAGACTGGAAAACGCACAGATCCTAATATGTTAATGCTCGAATTAGATTGTGTATCTTACCCAGATGAACTGAATCATCAAGTTTGTTTCACTGTGGAACTAAATGGAATATATTCCTGGGTCGTAGAATGCTTTAACTAATTTATACAAATCCATACATATATACACACTGAGACAACTCCTACATACGCCGGCGATGTAATCAAAAACCTTTGAGATTTCTTATCAAGAAGAATTTACGCAAAAGTAATCACGAGATTTGTTCCACAACGTCTAGAGATAATCATTATCACAGACTTACTATTTCCTCTCCGCTTGAATTATTGTACTATAAGCTTGCTGCTGTTTATCTCGCAAGACATTAATCGATCGACCAGATTGACCTAACTAAAAGCAAAGATATAATTATCTAGAATCTAAAACTTTATAGTTTAAACTTTAAACGTTAAATATAACAATACTATTTTAAAATGTTGTTATTATTGAAATTCAGGCACGTCGTCGCACGATTCATTTGTCCATTTGGCAGACCGCCAAACAGAACGAGCCCACCCAAAATCACTGTCACATTTAATAAATGTGTTTATTTTCAACAACTCCATTGTAGCATTAATGCCTCATGACAAAGTACTATATAAATACATACACACACTAACACAAAAAAAACTTAATAAATCCGATTAAACTAACCGCCAATGTGCATGTGACACTTTTTGTCAGCCTGATTGGGCGCATATACGATTTGCAGTCACTGCTGCTGTTGTTGTTGTTGTTAGTCGCCAAACACGCGCCAGAACGTTTTCGAATAATTACACTGTTTTTTATATTTTTTTTCATATATGCCGCACATTTGTATATGATACGATTATTTAAATGTGGCGCATATGCTTTGGCGGTGCTGCGCCTGTCCGAGGCACATCTGTTTTTTGTTTATACATACTAAGTACAATCAGAATAATATATTTTATGATTTACGTACTTATTTATATTATGATGTACAATTGTTTTACAGTACATTCTGCTATATAATATAAATAAAATTATTTGACAGTAACCATAAACCAAGCGGAGGCACGTGACACACGCAGCGATAACATGTTCACTTTCAAACACACATTTATATACATATACATAAATATAGATATAGTATAAATGGTAAACGATGTGCGGCGGCTGCGCGGACAAAGTAACAATAAAAGCATTATCTGATTAAATGCGCGGCGCTGTGAGCGCTCAGCTAGTCGTCCGGTTTATAGCGCCGCGGCGTTTGAATTAGTAATGTACGGTTGACACACGACAGACAGGATATGTAGTAATTTGTGTATTTTTCTTTGTAGAGCGAGAGCGTTAATGGAAATTGCCTGAAGTTAAAATTATTAATAATTATATATATGGTATTTTGAGTTAATTCGCAATGATTCGCATTTATGCAATACGGTGCAAATCGGAAACCTTATTGTTTTTTGAGTGGATTTCTTTTTTTAAAATGCAATTTATGCTTAACAGACTTAATATTATATCTTTTTTAAAGTTATTTTTTGTAAGAAAAACTTTTTTATCAAAACTTTCAGGTAATTTGAAAATTTAAGTTATTCTCTTTAAATTTGGTGTTTAGTCATATAACTCGGAGTATCACTATTAGCCCATTTAAATGTAGCTGAAACTCTTGCTGGAATGGGTTTTTTTAATTTGCACATTTTCTAAAAGTATTCAATTCCGGTTAAAATACACAAGATTTTTATAGACAAATTGTTACATGGGATATTTTTAGAAAATGGAATTTACTCTGAAAAATAGGTGTATAAGAGGTCAAGTTTGTAAATAAAAGTCAAATAATAAAATAAAATAAAAAATAAATAAAATATATAAAGCAAGCGTGTCCATCGCAAACGTAAGGCTTTCACACTGACACTGCCGGACGAAGCAGATTCTGAATGCCAGACGGTGTCCGGTGCTTCTTCGGTTGACTTTTTTGATGCGGATGGCATTTACCACACGGGCACCTGATGTAAGTGGTCGCGTATGAAACCAATCTTGGGGTCCTTGATGATCGTGTTTTGTTCGCAGTGCAAGATGATGCGAGTGTGAACTACTTTCTCACAGCTGACGGGGACAATTTTTTTGATTAAAATATTGTTATTGATTTAATCGAAACGTGGGGCTTTGAATGGTCGAAGCTTGATAATCAATTCAACAAACTCACCAGAAGTAGCCTTCACCACGGATGACTGATTGATGCGAGTACGGGCTTTTTTCCACCTTTTGATGGTTCGGTGTTAGCTCATCGTCGAAAGAGAGATAGAAGCTGCGAACATGTGCGCCAGTTCATCGGATTTACCATGTGGGTCACAGAGAACTGTACCGGCAGGCATACGATGGATTCGGTGAGAAAACGGAGCACCACTGGTTTCCCGGTCAAGCTCGCGCTGCAGCCTCCTTCTTCTCAGAAATCGACGCCAATATGTCAGCCTCAAGCTCGGCGCAATAATTGTGGAGGGTTTGTTTGAATGTAGGCCATTTCTTATGTAAGATAATGAAGAGGCTGTCCACACGTCCGTCTGAGTGTTAATGGTAAGTCCTCTTTCTGAATGGTCGAAATGAAGGTTATCGTCCACAATTGGGATGGAAATATTGATTTCGCTGATATCAACGTAATCGCCGAGCTGGTGAAATGGCAGTGCTACGTTGGTTAATATGGTAACAGTATTTTCAAAGCACCTTCCTGGGTGAATCTACAGGAAAAAAATCCCCCCCTGTTTTGGGGTGTTTTATGACATTTAAAGGGATTGCAGGGATTTTATAGCAAAGGTAAAGAATTATTTTCGGCAAAATATTTATTCGTATATCAAGAATGATGACTCACTATTTACGTTTTTTATAGAATATTTAAAATTCTTATTCATTTTTTTTTGTTTTTCTTTTTTTATTTGTGCCGAATGTATGTGACAAAAATCCCTTTATGAAGTTTGATAAAACATATAAAAAAAAATGGTTTATTTTCCATTTTTGAGGTCACCCCTATGACCATTTGGTTTCATGTGTCTTTGGTCAAACTATATCACGATTATTTTGTTCACAGAAAAAAAAACAACTAAATGTCGATTATTTTTTGAACTTTACTAGCAATATATTATTTTTTTTGCTATTTCCCCCATAAAATATTTTAAAGAACAAGTCAAAATACTCTCATGTATTGGGACTGGGTCATTATCTTGTTTAAACAAGTTTTTATCCTATTTTTCAAGATACACATTCATACCTATATAGTATTATAAAAGATATAAATTCAGAATTGGTTTGATATAAATTGAATATTTGAATATAAAATGAATTGATTTTTTTGGTTTGCATTCGATTTAATAGAATTGTTTTAATTTTTTCTTCACTTTGCCAATATTTATTTTGGTTCACTTTAGCCTGATTGTTATTTGTTGCATTATAAAAGATTTTTTTGTAAAAAACAAGATTTTGAAAACAAGAGTTTGAAAAAAGGCTAATAACATGAATAAAGATTTACAGTATTTCGATAAAAATATCAATACTGACATGAGATTAAATAGAAAAATTATAAATACGAATTAATAAATTTATTATAAATTTGTTCAATTTGGAATATTGTTAAAAAAAATATATCTAAATTTAAAAGCAGATTACTTAAGCAGAGAATCGTAAATAATAATATTTACAATGACAAGAGAGTTTATCAGAAACAGAGACCAGCATTAAAAAATGGAAAAAAATCATTCTATAATATAATATACCTAAAATAACTAATTATCTTGGGTTCCACATTCATTATTTTCTACTTGATCTGTCATATTACAATTTGATATTTGTTTCACATAACTTTTTGTTTATACTATTAAATTGAATTTCAGCTAGTTGTACTCATTTATAATTAAATAAAATATACATTTAAATATAATGGTCTTACTGATAATTGGTAATGTTGTTCTCGGAAATGTAAACGTACCTGAAAAAGATTAAAAAAAAGTTTAAGTTTTGTAAAATAATATTGAAAAGTCTTTATAAATGTTTGTAATTTTTTAGAAAAAATAAACAATTTTTATGATTCTGCGCACTGTATAATAAAGTGTCAAATTTAAATTATTTTAAATATCATATTTCAAAAATTCGTAAATAATGCAAATTTCAACAATATGCATAAAATGGAATTTTCATCGTTGCGCAAATTGTTTGGAAAATTTCGAAACACATAACACTACCGGTAATAAATTCCTTATCCAACACCAAGAAATGCGGATGTTAATTAAAGCTATTTAAATTTCGCATATAACATAAATTGTAAATTGTCTTGTATGTCGGTATGTCTGCCTAGAACGGGTGTAATACCGAATATATTCCGTCGACCTGTTGAAATTTATCGCATAAACTTTTTCGCATTTTCTCCAATTTGTACAAAAACGAATTTCCATAATTCGCCAACAATTCACCAGCATTAATTTTACCTATAAACGATACACACCAACGAGTTCGCATTCTAGAATGTATATTTGCATGCAGAGGCATCGTGCGCACATATAAATGTATGTTAATCAGATATTTGCCTATAGACTATATAGAGGTTAACGATTCTCTTCTGTATACGCAAGTATGGTAATTTGCAAGAGGCATTTGCGTAATTTATGTTCTACAATATAATGCATAGTGTACCTTGTGTGTAATACATAAAATAGCAAATTTTGGCTAACGCACCCCCTGAACAAATTACGCATACACATCTACCGAAAATACACGTGAAAATATTCACGCATTTTCAGCATGAGCGTAAATAATAATATGCAGAACACAAAATAAAAACTGAATAATTCAAAACTAAATCGAAAATTGTACTTTAGCACAGAAAAGAGGAATTTTTAAAGTTATTTTCCAGTCAATAAGCAAAAATCAAAGAAAAACTGACACGAATTGTGCATACGCGGTATTTCAACGAAAGAAATGTGATACTTTTTTATGTGCGGGGGCGTATTTATTTGCCAGATCGAAAAACGCAGAAAGGGAAAAAGCTGACAAATGTACTTCAATTTTACAATCATCTATAAAACACACGCGTCGTCTCGAATTCAATAGACAATCATATATTATACCTATATATCTATACGTATGTAGATAAATATCCGGATCATGTAATACGTATTGAAATTTATTTTGAACACGTCAATAATGTTACACATTTCTCAAGATCAAGGCTGTCGCTGTGTGTGCGTGACTGCGTGGTATGTCTGTCTGTATATTTTTTTCTCTATAACATTTGTGTATGTGCATTATTGAAAACGAAAACTTGGCAAAACGCGAAATGAAATGGAAAAATCGTATTTATACCAGTATAAATAAGAAAGTGGCGCCCAGAGAAAGGGATTTGTGCGAGTGAATATTGTAACATTCTGGAAAAAGTCTGAATGTAAATTATACATATATTCATATTATAACTATATATAGATATACATTGGCATATATATATTTTATATTGTATTACGAAAGCCGAAAGGCATCCGGAAGAGACTTGGCACCGCAGCTGACATTTGCATTTCCATTTGGTGAGGAATTATTTTTCACGCAGTGTTCAAGGGGTTCGTTTTTACGCGAAAATAATTTGCTAAAAGGAAACAGGAATTCAGTGTGTTTCTTATGTGTTTTTTTTTCTATATGTACATATATGTGTAGGGGTTTTCGAATATTTTATATGAACATATATATATATATATACGAAAAGCATTTGTTTTTTATCATTATTTTAATATAATAATCTAAAATGTAAAGAATATATCTAGAAAATTGAGAATATATACTTAAAATAATAAAATATTTTAAATATATTTCTAATAACAAGAAAATATCTAGATATGTGCGGGTAAAACTGGTAAAACTGACTGTTCTGAGCGTTTGTTTATTCTGAGCCGCCTAGGGCTTTTTTTGTATTCATATGTTATGGCGAAAAGCTTAGTTTAATTATATAAAATAACCATAACCATAGCCATAGCCGAGTTCGTGAAACCACTTCAGAGGAGTGTTCGAGGGTGTTTAAGTGCAATTCAAAGGAGTTTGTTCGCCGTTACGTGTGACCGTTGACGAAACGTGGATCCACCATTATACACCAGATACCTAGAAACAGTCGAAACAGTGGGCGAACATGTATTAAGATTAAGATTTTTGCTCAGAAACGCCATATTTTCTAATCCGGAAACTTATCAAACAACCCCGTATACACGTTTAATAACATATTAGGCTAAAATGGGATAAAATATACGTTTTTTCCAGACGAACTCCAAACCATAAAAAAGTCTGCACAAAAACGGTCTAGCCCATAGGAAAAAAGCCACTATTTTTAAGTGCGCCGTTAATATGGTTACCTAATGGCATACATAATGTACCGAAAACAGAAAAAGAAATCAAGGAAAACAACCAGATTAAAATAAAAATTGTCGAAAAAGGACTAATTTAAGAACTTTAGAGACAATGTCACGGAACTCAACCAAAGTTCGAAAAAAAATTTAAAATAATATATATAAAAATAAATTTAAAAAACTCTGATGGTATGTCAAAAGAAATGGCACCGAAATATACATTGAAGCATTCGGGCGGTAGCCATACCAATAGACGAGTGGTTTAACGCGTTGGCCTGGCTTATGTGAGATCGCCGGTTCAATCCCGGCCGGAAGACCAAAGTGTTTTTCGAATGTAGCACTTTTAATCAGTAGGCTCCTCTTGCTATAAATAGCCTATTTCTGAAATAGGTTATTGATTTGGAATAACGGAATATTAATGCTATCAATTAACATATACACACGCACCCTGTATAGAACAATACGTGTATGATGGCGTTGATGATTCACGATTCCGAATATAAAATTGCAAGATTTGCCCTGCAAAGTTGTTAGAGTCGCGTCACGGCAAATTAAGACTCCTAACCATCGAGTATGAGTAGTTAGTGTTAGAGCTCAGTATCTCCAATAGGAGTAGCACAGCACAAACATCATATTGGGGTTGGACCTATTCATTATACTGAGGATTATCCCATGGATGAACATTAAAGTGATCAACGATTTCAAGCATTCGGAAAGAATTCAATGGGCCCGCACAATCTCCGGTTCTAAACCCAATCAAGAACCTGTAGAAATACGTATAAAATGCAATTGGTCACAAATAAAAAAACAAATAGCAAGAAAGAATTATGGCGTGAAATTCAGTTAGCTAGGAACTCTATTCCAGTCGATAGATGCTAGGCACTGGTCATCTTTATGGCAAATGCCTTTCGCTGATGTGAGGCAGCAATTAAACAAGGCTCATGCACATTTTAGGTACTGTCTTATTTACTTTCATTACTATCGATTGTATATTATTTTTATTATTTCATACAGGATGCTTCTATTTCACCTAACAGCTGTATTTAAGAAAACAATCCTATACAATCCAATTTGAAATACTTTTATTTAATGGTAATTTTAAATTAATGTTAAAAAAGAACAAATATGTACAGTAACATATAATTATTGAGAATTTAAAAATATATTTAACAATATGCGGCAGAAAATACGACAAATATATAATTTATATATATATACCAAATACCGAATATCAATAATATTGAGAATTGATTAGATAATGATATTTTCCTTAATAAAAAAAGACTAGTTATTCTCAAATAAATATTCCCATGATATATTCGCATACATCCCGACGGACTTAAAGAAAATTACCCACAATCCGATATATAGAAACTGCACAACAACAGTGCTCTGGTCAATTTAGTAGTAAAGTCGGTGGAGCAATAAAAAAAAATACAAAATTGAAATATATATAGTAGGAAATATAATATGTCGTATTCGTACACTTATTTTATTATGTTGCACATTCGTATATACACACATATTCTACAAAATACAACATACATAGTCTAAGAAAGTATAAAGAATATTATTTGGCACGTGAGTGCAATAAATTATCGTTGATTTCATCCGCATCCAAAGTCGTTTGCTCTGTGTATATATCCTTTGTATATATGTATGCGTGTAAATGCGACCGTATTCCCTTTTTTGAGCGCAGGAGCAGCAGATGCGTCCGATGCGAGGCAAAAGGAAAACTTTTCTAGTGCAGATGTTGCGCTCCGGGCGGGTATTGATAGAATTAAACTAACTTTTCTCTCTCTATATATATATATATATAATTTTTTTGTGTAATATATACCTACATAGTATTTTGTATATAATGGATTCGCCTAATTTGTTTCCCGCATAAAAAAAAAAATAAAAAAAATCCATTGATCTATATATAAAATACTCTGATGGCTGTGATTATTTCCATGATTTGAAATACACGAGACACAAAGCAAGGAGTTAATTTAATTATTTGCAGCCCATTACGATGAGTGCATGAGTGTGTGTGTGTAATTGGAGGGACGGAAAAAACCCTTCAGGCATTCTATATCTCTACAAATCGATGATACACAAAAACTCATACACGTGCGTATGTTGTAGGCTGCAAACGATGGACCCGCCGGCCACCAGGATCATACATATCGTCAATGTCGTCTCGTCCCTTCATGAACAATCAATATAAACCAGCGATTTTATTCGTTTGTGTGTACTTTGACAAGACCCAAAATGGCTTACCTATTATACATATATATATATATATAAAATTCTACATAGAGGCACACACACACACACACACACACAGTCACACATCCATAAAACCCAGAAAACTGTTGGCACGTGAATGCAATAATTGAATTAGTTGGTCGACAGTAGCTTAACTACACACAACATAATTTAGAGTTTTATGCTCTGCAGATGCTACATACTTTCGGCCGATGGATATGTGCATTGAATAGAAATGAATGAACTCTTGTATAAAATACGATGGAGAGCAAACGTGAAATTGTTGTTGGTATTGTACATTATTTGTTCGAGAGAGCATTATTGATATATATGTTGTGTGTATTTATATTTTTTTGTATTTATTTGCTAAGAAGCGCATACACCCATTAACTGTATTTGTAGTAACATGTTTGTTTTGGCGAGTCACGCGCGTGTGCCGTGAGTTTTGTGTGCACTCTGTATTCGTCAAATATTGAATAGATGTGAACGTGTGTGTGTATTGTGCATTCGCTTGTTTGTTTCCCTGTGTTTTATATAAATGCATTTGAAAATCAATATTTTTTATTTTGATTAGGAAACGACTTCACAGCAGGAATTCTGACAGTTTTTTTTATTATAGTTTTAAATCTGTATTCTTATTTGTTATAGTCTAAATTATTTGTTATTTTTTTTTTAAATTTGTAATAAAGAAAGAGTCATGTCGCAATGACATGAATTTTTATGTTTATTTATTTTTTCGTGCTTTTAATATTTTTTTAACAAGATAAACAAATGTAATTTAAATATTAAACATTATTTTATTTTTTTTTACTATTTGTCTACTATTTACTACGTAAATGTATAATTATGCATTAAAAGCTTCTCTAATAAGAATAATTCAAATTAATTTGCAACTCAGAAAAGCAGCGACCGCAGAAGTACAGCACACAAAATATATACTTATCCAAGAACCTTTGGATTAATAAATGTGAAATTCAGGGTCTTAGGAAACAATTCGGCCTAATCTTTTCGGCTAGTGAATCTCTGAATGACCTTGAGGTCACGTTGAGCACTCAATTCAACATAAGGGACATGGTCACAATTGAAATTGGTTTTCTATCGGATGGAATACAAAAGAGAGCATTTTTGCCTCAATTTATATGCCCTTAGATTTCCCCACTCCTACTCCTGGGGACGAAGTGGAAAACTTGGTACAATTTTGCACCAGCAATAATTAATAATTATCCCTTAATAACCCCTAATTATTGGCTGCGATTTGAACTCACATCACATAGGGGCAGCTCAAATAATAATCCAAGGGAGTAAGCTTTTCTTTGCTATCTGAAAGAGAAAAACTTGTAAATACGTTGAATCCACTTTTGTCACCGCTAATAGACAAGAAGTTGTCAATCTGACGCTATGTTCTCTTGGGTCGCTTGATTTTATTGGTAACCAACGACATCATCTCTTCTGACCATAGAAGCATCAACTTTGTGTTCTGTATAGACCCACTTCCGTTGAGTCAATGTCAAATTACAAGAAACCATGTCTGCACAATGAAATATTTCAACGGATTCTGTAGAGGGTCTTGAGTCTGCAGCAGTCCTACTGACAAGAGACCTTCGCAAAATTCAAATTGACTAGAGCAATTCTCAGGCACTCAGAGGGAGTATAAAATTGCGCTCAGTGCGGTCAAGCGTTCCTCTTGGGTTGTGTTTTTCGAATAAGTGGAGGGTGTCCACGCTTCATCTAGACTACAAAACACAAAACATGAAGTAACCCTTTATTTGCTGGAGTTTCCTGCAGTTTAACAGAATAGCATTAATCTAATTATGTCTTCCCTGCTCGTTTTTTGTTTGGGATATACGATGGAGGAGGAACGAAGCCTGGGAAAAGCACGGTTACTCTGGTGCTGGATGGTTTTGGGATGATTTAGTTTGGCCGCTCAAAAAGCCGGACTTTTATAACACACCAAGTTCGACGTTTAATGCGATATAAAATCACCACCAGACCAAGATACCCCGTCGAACTTTAAGAAAACTAAAAAAAACGCTACTATATTGATTTTTAACCGATTCTATGTTTTTTTAAATTAAATCCTTTTAATCGAGGTTCAATGGAAAGAAAACTGCCGAAAATATTCACTATATTCAGGCAAAAAAAAACATAAGCTGTCCGAAAATACTGCTGACTGAATGTCCAACATGCTAAGTAATTGTCTAGAAATCTATACATTCTGGAAAAAAACCCACAAAACTTCAATATTCCTCACCAAAAAAAAAAAACAATTTTCTTTCAAATAAAAATGTTTTTTTACTATCTACCAACAAATATTCGCTAATTTCAAACATATAATTATACTCGTAGTGATATTATTTGCTGTCAGCACAATAAGCTACTAATAATAATCAAGTATGCATTGTTTCAAAACCACCCACACGACGTTAATTGTGTTATCGAGACAATAACAATTTAACAGCCAAAATAAATAAATAATACAGAATTTATCATGCACTCTATATGATGTACGTGGTACGCGTATAGCATACAATGCATATTATAGCACAATTCTCATTTAATCTGGAAGCTTGCAGCTCTAAGCGAAATTCAAGATTCTTGAGTACGTTTAATTATAATATCTGATAATAATAAATATATACTAAAAGTAATTTATCACTATTGTTTATTTTATCTATCCATCTCTCTCTTTATTTTTCTCTGACTTACTTTCACTTTCCATATTTATGTATGTCTATTATGCAGTAATATTTTATAACGAAAATTCGCTTCATTATATTCTGGGACGCAAGTTCCCTGTGTTCGCGTACTGTTTTCCTGTATACAATATGATATCTATAAATAGATGTGTATCTCTATATTGTATATATAGCACAACCACTGCCTATAATATGACCTTTGTATGAATGTGTGTGAGCTTACGTTCTATTGTGTTTGCCGGTGTTTGAACGGGAACAAGGCATATGAATAAACCGTACGTATATGCGTGGAGACGGGGGCGACTGGATAACGAGGAGCAAGTGTATACGATCGAGCAAAAACAAGGGCGTCCTGAAGAGTTGGGGTTCACGAACATACCTGTGTGTATATGTTGTTTATATAATATATACATTTGAAGCGACAGGGTGGCACAACGAAGCCCACCCGCGCACGCATTTGCAAAAAGAGGGAAAACACAAGCTTATTAAACTAACGACTTGTATGTATGTGTGCGTATGTGTGTCTGCAAAACATATATTATATCTACAGTCATACATGAATATATGAATATACCAAATAGTATTTACGTATGCAAGGGGTGGATTTGGTTGTGCAGCATAATAATGCGACAAACTCGTGCATTGGCGGACTATGTATTTTTTTTTCTTAAATTGCAGACTATACAGTTTCGTTAAATGCGTATATACACAAGACTTTAAGACAATTTTTGAGAATTGTGTTTTAATCTTAAATGCATGAAATATTTTTGTTTATCCAACAGATACAAACGCTGTGATAGAACTTACCGACAATAGCAAATCTTTACAGATATTATATGTACTACGTGAGGCCGTTGTTCTTGTTTGTGAAACTATTAAAATTGTAAAATAGAAATACTGATTATAAATTCTCTACAAATAATTAAAAATAAAGGCAATTCTTGCTAGATATAATTTTACAAAGTAGGATACAAACAAATATTATGCAATAAATAAAATTTCAAGTATCAAATATGCGACTGAGAAACATTCTAACTTGTGTCGCGTATTCCACACAAGATGACTAGTTATCAATAATGAAGGAAAATAAGTATATTGTTTTGTTCGTTTCGCCAAAGCCGAAATTCCAACATCTGCGAGATGCCTGGTAAGTACACTGGTGCACTTCCAGACACATAAAATTGAAGGTGAGTATATTGTGTATGTTGTTATTTTTTTGATTATTTAATTTGACACACAAAACAAAATCAAAATCATATGTGAATTTGAATAGGTTATATCTACAATTTCAACAGTATTATTGAGGTGTGAAGAGTTCTTCTACGATCGCAGCTTTATTGCAAAGCTTTTTATATCTAACCAATGCACATAGGTGTATTTGGGTCAAATAATTGGCCATAATATATATTTTTTCAGAAATGGAATAAGTCCTAAACAATTTGTATTTTATATTAGTTCAATGTTATGGTTATAATGAAATGCAGTTGTTTTTTTATAAACGCTTCACGTTGGCCGTGCCAGCAATCAACAATTGAAGATCGGTCGCATATATCGCATTCAAATCTTGTTAATTCAAGATAAAAAGTGCCACGAGTTTTTAGTGTTATTTGAAAACAAAAAATGCTTAGGCTTCAAGTAGATATTGGTTTTGAAAAATAGGTAATATTTTGTGTACTCTTTTTGCAAATGTTAAAATATTGAAAAGGCTTCCAAAGGCTTCCCTTCGGAATACGTAAGGTTTATATTAAATAATGACAATAGTAATAATAATAATAAACGGCTGCGCCTTCTTGCGTTTGTCGTTTATCTCAACCTTTTTATTTTTTTACTATAGTAAGTATTTTTCAATAAGAAACAAAACAGTTTTTCTTATTATTTTTTTATTTAAACTCGAAATAATACAAAATATAATACAGAAATAATTTTGGCCAACTATGCGAAACGTGCAAAAAACAAAAAAAAAAAACAAATTTGCAATCACCCTTTTCTAGTCCCCACTGCAATACCTTGGATGACTGTGTAAGTGGCACATTTACGGCCAAAGTGCATGAGAAACGTTGTAACACAAAATTATCTAAATATAAATAAGAATAAGGCAAAAGTTCCAATGAAGAAGTTAGAATTTCTGAAAAATTACCAATAATAACAAGTTAACACAAGTCAGAAATTAAAATAAACCCGAATTATTTCAATTAAGAGCGAGTGTGTGAACTCGCGAGTCTGATGAAACCTTATAAACACAAATTTATATTCATTGTTCAGTCATGCACAATGAAGCTTTTGAGTGGCTTCATTTGAATGCTATTTTTTCTCCAAAAACGCGCACATTTTTAGGCTTTATTCAAAAATGTATATTGTCGCAAATTTTGACAGTATATTTAATTATTTTTCTATTGCGTTAAACTTTCGGAAAATCATAATTATTTCTTATCGATAATCATCAAATCTACTTCTAGTTTAAGATAAACCAATTGGTTACTACTATACATCAGCACTTTAGCATTTTACATTAAACTGTAAAGGATCGTTGCCAATACTTGACTAGAGTGTTTGAGATATTTTGTTGGTTAATTCGGAGTTGGATCGATGAATTGTAATTTTTTCCAAACATGTATTTTATACATAATCAATACTTAATCTAATATACACGTAGATTACGAAAACAATATTTTAAAAAAAGTTTTAAATGTAGAAACTTGGAATATATACTAAATCAACCATAACATAGTGTTATTCCGGTACTTTAAAAGTACTCTTAAAGAACAATAAGATTTTTAACAAAACTAAAATACTCCGGCTACTTTATGACCAACAAATTAATGACATCGAAACTGCAGTTACATTTAATTACTTAAAAGTTTTTTTTTTAAATAACTTGGATTTGTTTGGTAATTATGGTGCCTTATCAGATTATCAGCAAATAATTGTTACTTCATTTTATATTATTACCAAAATTATTTAAAATATTATGTAAAACACATTTTAATAATGAAACAAAGAAACGTATTTCACGTCTTTAAATCTACAGCACATCCAACAACTTTAATATTCTGACCAACACACAAATAAACACGCAATAATAACACAAAATAACAATAAACATACACACACACTCAAATAATTACCCTTCAGTATATATATTCTCACACCATCAGCTATCGCACCAATAGAAACAACAACAACAAATCACCAAGAACAAAGGCATTATATTAGGGCTTCAGCTTAAATCACAGTTCGCGCCAATTCGTTTTTATATTCACTGCGTATGCTCAAATCGAAACCATGTAGGCAAGACCAATATCCAAGACGGTCTTATAGTATTTATATGTATATAAATGTATACAATATATGTTGCGCATAAGCATAATATACATAGGCGTAAACAAAACATGTATCTATGCGTGCGAATGCGCATAGCATCTCATTATTTTCTGTGAACGACCAAGTTGTGTCGATATCTTCTTATGTATAAAATGAACGTGCGATACAAAATTATACTCACCGCATCAGTATCATAATATACATATTTATACAATATATTGTACATATAGGGTATATACATATATATATCGAGATACACGCAACCCAATGCTATGGGTTGTTTTATGGTTTATTTTCTGCGTGTTCGCAAAGGTAAAGTTACTCGCACGAAAAACTGTATCGCTCGCACAAACATATAGAAACCCGTTCCGCGAAGCCTTGCTTGTTTTATTTCTTATTCGAGTATCTCTACTCATGCGGCTCGTGTAAATATCTCAAACGAGATCGAGTGCGGTTTTTGTTCTGTTTATATATATGTATATATGTATTGTATATGTTTGCAAGTCTGCGCGTTTCTTGCCAACATAAAAGCATAAAAATCATGGGACAAATCATGCACGTCAATGGCATAACAAGCGCGACACGAATAATGAGGAAATGATGAATCCAAAACGAGAACGTTCTGTGCTCTTGTTGTTGCTGTACGTATTTATATTGAGGCACTATATCTAAGTACGCTGTCAATGAGATTTTTTTGTCCTGTATTCGCTTGCTTTTATAAAGAGTGCCAGCATCGCGTACTGTGGAGTGATAATGATGCACTCGAACTACAATGGCGCACCTTTATTTACTGGGGACTATATATGTAGGGCGTGAGATTTTTCTATTTGCATATCTGTGATGTATGATATCTACCTGCCAGTGAAACCAACGAAAATCAAATTTCAGAATATCCTTTCCAATCGAATGACTCTCATTGAAGACCACTTTGTCAAAAGTTCTTGTTTTAGCTTATTATCCTTTTGTTTGAACCCATTCAAAATTCAAGTATTAAACATACTCGCTAAAGCATTTTTTTATTAAAGACATTTCACAATATCGACTTAATGCTCAAATCGTCTTTATACGCCTCCTCATATATCCCAAGGGCCTATATATTCATGATGTATGTACATATTCCAGTAAACGCTCTTCGCCTCTCAAAATACACAAAAAAAACACATATAAATAAATATTATAATCTCCCCTCGAAAAAAGGACGAATAAAATATTCGGAATGCAAAACAAAAGCAACAATTCGCCATGTTAAATCCCTACTCGCATTTAAATAAATAGAGGCACTCCCTGATCGAAAAATATTTTTCATATATATATTTATACATTTCGATATACTTTATAAAGGTATTGCAGAAAACGATACACTCAAAACGAAAAAGGGGTTAAACGTATATAATAACACACACATACACACATATATACACATAGGAAATATCGCATTTAACATAAATACACGCAACATATAAATGTGCTGCACAGAATGCAGATATTTCAAAATAAAAAAGGTCGATGGTACTCATCACATCATATATTATTAAATCAAAGGGGGCTTTTATATTTTATAGAGAATATTTTTTCAAATATAATAATTAAATTGAATAATATTAAGTGTAAAAAAATATATTTTATATTTTAATCGACAAAATGACGATAATATTATAAAAAATAGTTCAGTTTGTCATTTTTCGTTTAGAGAAGATGTCAAATGTTCCGTAATACAAATTATTTAAAAAAAATATGATGATTATTTTGTATACCAAACATTTTTTTATTTGTTTGCAAATTATAGTAAAGTTAAATTGTAAGCACTTTGTACACATATTTTAGAAAACATTTTTCAAGTATTCGCTAAACTCTAATAATGTTAATACTAAAAAAACTAAAACAAAATACTAAATTTAAGAAGAAAAAAAGAATTAATTTAGGGTTATATCTAAAAATATTATATTTTGTTAGTTACAACCAAATAAAGAAATACAAAATAAGGACGTTACTTTCTTTTTCTTCGATCTTTTTCTTTTTAACAACTTTTGGGCCCTACCCAAGGCTTATCGTATCCATATAAATAACAACAAATATTTTATCAAACTATCTGAAAATGTCAATGACATTAAATAATAACATTACAATGAAAATATGTCATGTCATCCTTTGTAAAAAATAATAAAATGACAAAAAAATAAAAATGCCCAATCGTACAAGTAAATCTAAATCATCTACTGGTCCAGCACGTGCTCCCAGCAAAAGTTTTCATCAAAATGACGTTGTACCGCCAGCAAAGAATAGTCAGAAAACAAAATCCGAGGATTCTCGCTTTCGAAATATCGCCGAGACTGCCGGAGCAGTGGCAGTTGGTTCGACCGTAGGCAATATGTTTAGTATGGCTATTGCTAGCTTATTTGGTATCAAACGTGGTCCGAACGAAACGGATTCGAGTCCACCGGCGCCGAATGCTAACAACTGTGCACAGGAGTTTAGTGATTTTGTATTGTGTACACAGAACTTTACTAATTTGGCGGCATGCGAGAATCTCAGAAATGCACTGAATGAGTGCAAGCAAAGACGCAAGACAACAACATAATATATGGTTATATTTTTTATTTGATTTTACAATTAAATTTGAATAAATACGTAAAAAACATATTTATTTGTTTACATTGTTTGTAGGCTCAAAAAATATTTCTGGGCTTAGATAATTTAGTTTGCTATTAAATGCAAAATCTTTTTTTTTTATCATCGATCTATAACTGACGTTCTTACAGTATTTGAAATGTTGGTTTTGGAAACTATAAAAAAAAGTTTTTACATGCAGAGAATTGAAGTCAACTACAAGTAAACAAAACATTTATTAGTTATATGAACTTTTTCAGAATTCTCAAATTTTTTTTTGCTGACAAAATTCTGCAGCCAAATTAAATTTGTTTATATGTTAAATAAAAAAAAATACGTCGGAAATAAATTATTGTATAGTTTTAAATACATTTACTGCATATTTTCTCAATTTTCCAACCCAACTCGTTCACCAAACAAGTTATCACAAAAAATGCCATTCGATTAAAGTTCCATTTGTTCAACTCTAGTGCTTTGATTTCTTTAAATTCGATATTTTATAATCAATCTGTATGCTGTAGTTGGAAAATGGAAAAGCTTTAAGGCATCTGATTGTTAGGGTTTGAATGAGAGTTTATGTGTGTTTGCCATATACTCGTTTCGTTATGTTATATATACTATATGTACACTTTTCTAGCTTTTTGTCCGTTCGCATTTTTCTCGGATGATTATACCACACCGAAGACAACGTCATTCGTTTGATAAATGTACCGAGTACGTGATTCGAGTGACACCATATAAATTGTCCGCTGAGCGTTCACGATTTTCCGGATATACATTATGTCGTGTGTGCGCGGGCGTGAGTTCGGGGGTGACGGGAACTGGCTTGTGTTCCATGTACCGGGCATGACACGCGCAGCAGACACCCTTTTGTATGGTCGATGGTATGGTGATGCTCCTCTCCATTTATTTGTTTTATGGTATTTTTTCCTGTTCGTGTTATATTATTTTGTACATTTTTATGTCAAAGTACTCTTAGCCACGTGTTGGTGAATTTTATATACGTCCGTGTAATGGTTTAAGGGTTTTTTTGTGCGATTCTAGCTTTGTCATGAATTAGGGGAATATACTAACATTTTCGTGTGATAAGGCTAAATTGTGTAAGTAAGTACGTGATGTCCTTATAACACGTTTCCGTGTGGGTGTTTTTTTCCAGTAACTTAGGATATATTATGAAAAACACAAACAATTTAGCAATACATAATACTCTATGCTAAATTTAGCATATAATATGGAAAATACATATATACAGAAAATCTGCGTGAAATGCAATTCAACGATGAAAACTCACTATATATTTGTGCAAAAGTCATATTAAAATGCGATGTCATGTCGCCAGGCAAAACATAAATGTTTATGGACATGTTCTCATATAAATTCATTGCACATTATATGTGAGTTATTCTGAGGCAGCGTCTCGAAGCATGTTCAGATTATATGACACACACACATCCATACAAACATATCAACCCCTTATCGTGTAGAACTCAACGCTAGCTAACTCTTTTTCCGTTTTCTAGCAGATATACTACTTACGCATATTCCAACCCTTATATTTCAATTGAATTGAAATTTATATATAATAATATATATCCAAGTGTATGTAGAAGAATATCTAGGAATTTGCATTTATTCAAAAGATCCACACTCATACACGTACATCAACACACACACACACACACACACACACACACACATCACACAGACATTTATTTTACTTATTCCAATTTAATACCTTGAGCGCGTGTCTCAACGGGCGGGCGGGCTGGCGGGCGCGGGTGGTTGGTCGTACGGTTGGCTTAAAGGGGCGAGGTGCAGCACAGGGGCACCGGCAGGCGCGGCTCGGCGTGATGGCAAATAGACATGTATCACGGGGTGGATATTCGTATTTATCTACATGCCCCGGTGTGTGTATGTATAAATATGGTGTGGGGTATACAGTCTGGCAGTTGTGTATTTATTTCATTTGAATTCCTTCAATTTAATAGAACTAAATATGTTCCTTTGGATGTCTGAGCAAGGAAAACAATATTAATGACAACTGAAATATATAATAACAAGAAACTAAATATACGTATGTATAGAACATTTCTTTGCACTGTGAGCTTTCACTTTATTTCGTTTTTGCATGTACTAGGAAAATTAGAAATGAAACGTAGTTATTTACGCTATTTAGTCTTTATGTATTGGCGGGGGGTTGGAAAAATGTCAGATTCGCGTGTCAAAAACGTCGCAATGTTGCTTATAGTAAAAAAGAAATATGCTCAATTTGAGACAGACAACATCATATAGACTATATATCTATTTATACGAGTATAGAATCACATGGACTCGTCTCCTCTAAACAAAACAGAATTACTGGCGAGACACTGAACGCCTTTGTGTTTGTATACCCTCCTATGCGGTTTGAGGCTTTATATTGAAAAGCCAACACAAAGGCGATACAATATTTAAATGTGTTTGTGCCGCCGGTCTAAGTGCACTTCCGGTTTGCCTCGATTATAAGCAAAGTGACATGGGATAGCGTTGAAATAATATACAGTTTATCTATATATATATATATATATATATGTCTGGAAACAGGATCTGTATAGCTTCTGACCATCATCCTCGTTCGTGGGCCATAATGTATACTTTATTGAAATGGATTGTCTATTACCGCCCACATCGTACACACGCCGTTAACACATAGAGATTCTCGCAGAATATATACATATATGTATGTATATATACAGAAAGACTTATATTTGCCAAAGTGTCCAGCAGTCTTCAATATATCTACCTTTCTACTATACACAAGAGTTTATGTTTCGTATGCGTGCATCTGTAAATAGATATATGTATATATATATATATATAGGAATGTTTGTATGTGTGCAGCAGAGCTTTCGGAATACCTTTGCCGTTAGCAAATTCGATATGGAAATTCAATTTATAAAGCAAAGGTGAATCACATGCGACCGGATAACCGTGTGTGCCTTTTTGAGATGCACTTTGTTATTGTGTGTGTGTGTGTTGAGTTGCTCTGTGCCCGCCCCGATAAAAGCATTACAATACACACATAGAATCTATACAATACCTCTGTATTCAGGACACACAAATATTTATGGATACACAGATATGATAAGATACTTTTTGTTAGCACATTCTTTGGATAAGTATACTTTATAAAATAAAAATACATAGTGAATACGATACGATATTGTATAAAAAATGTACGAGATCGATGCAAAGTGTCTGTGTTTGAAACCACCATCAGACGTGTTTGGATATTCAAAGAATACACTAAGAACAACCCCACACCCATAGTCACTGCAAGCATACTGCACACAGTGGTGCGATAAATTTATTTTTCACATGAATTTAAATACACACAAAATGCATGATATTTGTTTGTATGATACACATTTTTTCTCTATTAAAAAATAATTATATTAGCAAACAAGGTTTAATTTTACTATACAGATGTATCACTCACATCTCCTCAAGGTAGGGGAATCGTGAGCCAGCGCCATATTCTTTTTCCTATTGAATTATGACAGCTGCGAACAACTGTTATCGTCTCATGATAAACTACAATTTTTGCAACAAATGAGCGTTTGCAACCTCATCGTTACTTCTTTTTATAAAGAAACATAAATTTGTTGCTCCGATATATATTTTTTACGTCGTGTGTGGCCTTTTATTGTTACACTTTTCTATGAATACAGGCAATCCATATTCGTGTGTCTATAACCTTTCAAAATGAAAAAGGAATTTTGCATGAAGTTGGCATTGCTTTTGTTTTTTGCAGCCATATTGTAAAATTGAGGGTTCGGGGAATTGTGAGCCACTCGGTTCTTGAAATGTAATTAATTTTTTCATATGTTTGATGAAATTAGAACTCCACATTAATTTTTTAACAGTATCTAATATATTCTTCATCTGATTATTTTTTTTCAGTCAGTTATTGGACATGCTAACATTGCATTTCAGACTTATGTTTGTCTTTTTTTAATCTTTTCCTTATTAATTCATAATTATTTTGTCATTCAGTGAGATAAATAAACTTTTTCTAGCGAAAATTGTTATTTTTTTTTAAATTTCGGAAGTGGCTTACAATATTTTTTTACAATCGTAATTAAAAATATCCCATTGAAATGTTATGACCAAAAGAATAAGACTTCAAAAAAAAAAAATACTCAAAAATCTACAGAAAACATGTCTAAAATTCAAAAATCAGCTGAATAATAATATTTCCTTAAAACAGATTTGTTAACTTTTTAAAACATTTGGTCTGATTACAAGTTTTCTTGAAAACAACAATTGTGCTCCTATTAAATTTAAATTAAAATATGATAATAATGTAATATTGTTTAACTAGTATTTATAAAAACACATTCTATTATTAAATAATTGTGTTCCAATTAAAAGTAAGATAAAATTATTAAATAGATGAATTTAAAAAAATAAAAAAAAATGTATGAAAGAGCACATTTATTTTTTAGTTATTGGTTTAATTTAATGTTTTTTTCTTTGAATTACTTGGTTAAGTAATAAATAACCAAACAATTGCAGAAAATGTTTTCTTCTGAACAAGTAATAAGTTTTTTTTTATATTTTTCTTAAATAGAATGCGTTTAAAAAATCTTTCCGTCATATTATTGTTGTTAATAACAATACCAAGTAATCCCACTTTTTTCCGTAGCACATTTATTTAAAGCACAATACAGTTTTTAAACAATGTATATAAAACCTTAGTAATGAAACACTGTGCGCAATGTCGCGACGGTGTTTCCGATACACATTGCATATTAGGTAAATGTATAACGGTACTTTGCGGATGGGAAAAGTCTGTGCTTTGGATAAGATTTTATATTTAATATGCATAAAACTTTAATATTGTACAAGTTTTCTATCTATATACTTTGCGACTGAATGTGACTAAAATCGATTTTTATTTGTGTATTAAATTTAATTATAGCACAAAACTATTTTGTAAACACACAGGCAAAGCTAGTGCAACACAAGGTAGAAGACAAAAACAGTATGATATAGAGAATGTTGAATGGTTTTTTGTTAAAAATTATAGAGAAACCGTTTTCTATCGTAATTACTACTTGTATTAATATACAAATAAGGACAATTGACATTTTTTTAATTTATATCCCCAAGAACAGTGGATACAATCTAATACGCTTTCTTTAATATAATATAAAATTTCCAAGAAATCTTTTAAAATAAAGGAAAGATTTTTTTCAATAGAGATAAATCTTTATCTTAACAATAAAAATACAGAAAGTTTCAGATTAAATTCATGTGTAGCTTAAGTTCGTGAACATCTACTGAGGTTTATTGCCACATCAGCCGCCTTTGCAATCTATTCAGAGGTATAAAACAAACATTAACATTAAAACATATTTTTAAATGTATAAACCGAAACCTAATTATATAGAACGATATTAAACTTCTGTCTTTTCTGGTTCCATTACGAAATCACATTTTTTACAAGTTCATCAGCAGTCATCAATCATTACAAACAAGTTTGTTTTAATTAATTAAAAAAACAAATAACAAAATATCTATTTAAGTTTATATTTTCTAATTTCTATATAATATAATATAATATAATGTCTATATATTTACATATATATTGTTCAACATAAAATGGCAGCACCAGTTTTCCGGTAACC
>JANSTU010048153.1:0-10275 GCA_027564075.1 Bolitophila hybrida | reverse complement strand
TTTGCACGTGCTGCTCGACACTGTAACCTGCCATGGTGGTTTGGGAGGACGGAATGAAAATAACACACTGCATTTGACATGTGTCACTCAAACAACATGGCCGTAATGAGCTGTCAAAGTTCGAGCGTCCCTATTGGAAAACCCTTTATATTGCGAATTGAAAAAGAGACATTAGGAATATGGTGATTAACTCCTCATCAACTAATTGGATCCTGTAATCCCTTGCGGGACAATTCCGCACTCGACTGGCCAGGTCATGCTCGGTTTATTTGGCACAATACAATCACTTTTCCAGCAGACCACACTTTGCCTTGCTTTTCACATTCAGCAAGCGCTACCGCACCAATTCCATCGTCAATTTTTTATGTCTCAATCATCGAAAACCAGCATATCGTAACGTTCTGGCAATGTTATCATAAGCGATAACCATAGCCATAGCCGAGTGGGTTAACGCGTTGGTCTGGCTTATGGGAGGTCGCCGGTTCAATCCGGGCCGGCAGACCGAAGTGTTTTTCGAATGTAGCACTATAAAATAAGTAGGTTCCTCTTGCTATTAATAGCCTATTTCTGAAATAGATTATTGATTTGGATCAATTAACAACATATAACATATACACACGCACCCAGTATAGAACAATAATTGTATGATGGTGTTGATGATTCACGATTCCAAATATAAAAAAATAGCAAGATAGATCTCGGTGCATAGAGATATCTCAAAAATATGCGTAATTGCACATCGGGGATGTGTTGTTAGTGTTAGAGCACAGTAGCTCCAATATTAGCATGACCTGACCACTCGTGTGAACCCGTAATGGTCAATGAATCCGGTTTGTGAGATCGCTCACTGGCCCTATGTCCCACAAAGGGATTACTGGATCCAATGAGATGATCATTAGCGAAATCAGCAATTTTTCAAACGCAAGAAAATTTGTGATAAGGATGTCCGAATCAGCACATTTTACTGTCAGCATTCGCTTTCTGGCACCAATTTCCGATGCCACACTCGTTCTTTCGAACGTTATCCTCAACGACTGGATCATCGCAAACACCGTTTTCTTATCTTTCATTTAATAAATATATGAGTCTGTCACACGGCGAGTAATTGCACAAGCGATCCTCCTTCCAAATATTGTCAACAAACATTTCTGGGAAAATTGCTCTTGAATGTCGGCATTTATGAGCATGTTTAACAGAAATGTTTGTCGGGTTTGGTTTCCTGGTCTTTTTGAACATTTGGAGCAGCATCCTTCTGTATCCTCCTTTTACCTCCAAAGTTAACTTCAACCTGAAGAATCAATTGTCGAATTTCCGATCTTCAAATTGTTTGCATACAAATTTGTCTTCGTCTGCTATCTTCCTCAAAACGTTTCACAATATACAAACTGCACACAAATTAGTCCAACTATGTTTTGCACTAATTATTTAACGTGTGCTGGACCAATAAACTTTTGTTTGTCACCGTTATAACACCAAACGGCAAAACAGCAGAAACCGCTAGAATAAATAACAACACAACTGTTTATGTAGAAGTACAGATATAAATTGATTTATTAGATAAAATTGCAATGAGATTTCACATTTAAATTATTTATAAAATCTAATAAAGAATTAAACCGCGTAGGTTTATTTTAAAACTAATAAACAATATCAATAAAACTCCATCAACCCTAATTCCATCGAAACACATTTAAATAAAATGTACCGCGAAGCTTTTAAGTCATAGGATCGAAAAAATACGATTCGGTCGGCTAAACCCTTTATAACATTTATACGCATGGTTCTTTATTGATATTTGGGTTAACTGTCGTCCTAATACCATGCCCCAAACCCCCCTTCATATGGCACATCCTTTAAAACCATCCGCAACATGCCGGTTCTCGTTAATCGGCTGCAGAATGCATCCACACATACAAATGAAGGCACACATTTTCGGACACACAAGCAAATACAAACAAAAAAATACAACAACAAGAACAGCAACAACAACACCTAAAGCTCAGCCTGGTGCAGTACAGCTTTTAAAGTCCATAAATTTATCAATGGCCAAAAGCCCCGATTTCAAAGTGTCACTGCGCTCTGTGCCAGCAAGAGCCGCAGCATGTGCGCTGCCCACTCTTCTACATGATCGCATATATACATATTACACGTAAACCTATGAGGAGGACACGTATAACTCACTCTCGCTTGTACACAAATTCCCGGGAAATAAACACTAAAGTGTAAAATCTGTAAAACACATACAAATTATGTAGAAGTAGTCGTCATCGTCGTCGTCGACTTACACACCTACACTTTTCCGTCATTTGTTTGAGCCTGCAATTAAGGTAGTCGAGTGTACGAAAGGGAAGTTGTTGTACTATAGATTTCGTGTCTGTATGTATTCAGCTGATGCCTTGTCGCCTCCACTCTGTTCCGGTAACGTATTTGCAACGCTGCTAGCACACGGCGCGGGGTTGATTGAAATAAGCTTCATTAATTATTGGAAAACTTAATTGCAAATTGACTTTCCAACTTCATGCTGATTGATGATATAGAGATGTTCTGCAGAGCGAATACAACATGTACTTGGAATTGTGTGGCAATACTCAATTCTATATACATACATATATATAATATGTATATTTTAATGTATCTATATATGTATATATTTACATTTATATATATATATATATATATTGGTTTATGTGTTTTGTGTGTTCGCGGGTGGAAACTTCCGCGCCAGTTTTTTTTGTTTGTTTGTGCATTTTCATTGCGAGCATCGAGTTGCTTTCATCAGCCAAATTAACAACCCACAGATGGACCAACTTTAGAGTTTATCGTAGAGCAGCGCGCTCCTGTTCGCTGATTGATTTATGCGCACTACTGAATATAGGTTGCTTTGCCAATCGATTTTCTTTGGAAAATTGATGATTGCTCACGGCAGCAAAGCTTAAAGGCTCACACACAAAATATACCTATATAAATCGTATTTATATATATACTATACTTTCTCATTTCGTAAAAAGCTTTTGACATATATATATATATATATACATATAACATATGTTTCGTAAAGATGGTATATATAAATATAAACTTTGATACACTTGTCATATTGTTCGCGCGTGTATTGCATAATTCTGGCGACACAATGGCACAAGCTTTTTTACAGGTTATTGAGGGGTGGTCGGGAGATGTTTACATCGTACATGTTTTATATAAATATACTATATAAAACACAATCGAAAATGTCGCATTTTCACGAAAAACTTTTTTACTGTTTTGTTTCGAAAGCTGTGTATTTGTGTAACATTGTCATAACGTTTTCAATGCCGAAAGTTTTTGAATGCTTATACCACGTTTTGGTGTTTACGACATATAGCACTGTGTATATATTTGTATATGTTTGTTTTGTTTTTAGAGGCACAGCTTTTCGAAATACAATGTTTCAGTGAAAGCGAGCTCTTATGTTTTATTTTCTCTGTAAAATCAACATACGTGTTCATATACCTACAAAAAAATACGTATAAATGAGTACAACGCATAAGTAAAATACATTACAATAAATTTCATGAAATATAGTTTTAGTTATTCATCTTTTTATTGGTTCGAAAATTTACATATTTACCAAATGACGGTTAAGTTGGATTGAGCGTTGGTTTGTATTGTCTTCGGTTAAATGACGACATTTGGTCAAAAAAGCTAGTCGACCAAATTACCGTTCGACTATAGAGATAAGAGTCCTATCGTCCAAACGTGGATTTTGGAGTTATTGAAAATAAAGACCTTAGCTCCGTCTGTTATACATGTCGAGTTTTAATTAACCCTCCGATACTGTTCCCATTTCAGTGATGCGACTTTTGGTTATACTGTTAGACCAAAGAATTTACGACGATTCTACTTAATAAACACAATGATAATATGTCAGGAATAAAAAAACACAGTTTTATACGCTCCACTTGCCATATCAACGGATATAAGTAATAGGTCACTGAAACCTTGTACTTCAACCATTAGATATCTGAGGGTTAAAAGCTTCAATGGGATACGCGAGAGCACAGTAATTGTTGCCCGACCTGTTTGATAATCCTATTTGTAGAAAACAATGAAAGACTTTTCAAAACTAAGTTTGTATATTTATTGAGGAATGAATGACGATTAAATTCATTTTAATAAATGATCATTTCGAATAAGTTATTGCCAGCTTATTTCAAATGATGATTTATTAAAATGTTAAAATTTGTTTTTTTACTCAAGCAACCTTCGAAAAGTAAATTTTCAAGTCCAATACAGATGTAAGTTCTGATGGTTCCTGATCGTTACCCATTGCCTTTCTTACAGGATTTCTATAATATCCTCATGCCAAGACGATATTTTGAACAATTGTTGCATTCTATAAACACAAACACTACTTTAAACTTGTTTTGTCTTACAGCGCTTACGGGACAATAATACAATAAACGTCACGAAAAGTAACCTTGGAAAAACAAAAGTAAAATTTCTGGAATTAATAAATTACTACTGAATGACTGAGGCCACTACTGGAAAATGTTGCCGCCATTTGTAATTTTCTCTTGCCGACCAAGGCACAGCAACTCAAAAGGTTTTTGGCAACCATATATTTTTACCGTCGGTTTATTTCCGAAGCGGTGAAAAACCAGATCCTATCGCAGAAAATAATAATGATTAACAAGAAGGACAACACAGAATCGCCCGATCGGATCTACTGCGACACTGCCAACGATCGGATCCGTCCATATATTTCTTTCTGGCAGAAGCTCAAACGAACTGGACGGCGATAAAGGCAACATTGTTGCTGATGCCTATGTCCCGAATAGGGATCAAAGGAATTTATATATAAAAAAACTTGATCCATATAATGTCTGGCCCCTCGTGTGTAGTAATTTTGTGAAGCTATTGTCCTGCGTATTATCAAAGGAAAATTTTCCAGTAAATTGGGCATTTCATTTTCTAAAAGATCTTGATAAATTGTCGCCGTTTATATTTTCTGGTAATTCGAAAGCAACAATTATTGGCTGGCTTATGGGATGTCGCCGGTTCAATCCCGGCCGGCAGACCGAAGTTTTTTTCGAATGCAGCACTTTAAATCAGTAGGTTCCTCTTGCTATTAATACTACCCTGTAAAGAACAATATGTGTAGGATGGTGTTGATGATAAAATAGTAAGATAGATCTCGGTGCATGGAGATATCTCAAAAATACTCAAATTTTCCCTGCAAAGTTGTTAGAGTCGCGTCAGGGCAAATTAGGACTCGTAACCATCGGGGTTGTGTTGTGAGTGTTAGAGCACAGTAGCTGCAATAGGAGTAGCACAGCACATTAGAATGACCAGACCAGTCGTGTGAACCCGTAATGGTCAATGAATCAAGTGTGCGGCATCGCACACTGGCCCTATGTACCTCAAGTGATTACATGATTCAATGAGAATAGCGAACAAAGTGCATTTAAAGAAAAGATTTGTATGTGAAAATAATGTTCGCACCTCTTTAGCTTTATACTTTAACCACGCCTCTCATACACCCACATTAAAAAAATACATTTTTATCTCGGTTTCATTTAAAATTAAAGGTAAATTAAAGGCTTTTGGAATATTACATTTTAGAACCGTACCATTTTGGGTCTTTGGAAATTATACTTAAGGCGTGGTTAAAGTTAAAAGTAAAAAAGGGGGACAATTATTTTCACAAAACACTGAGCTCATTCGAAGAAAATAAGAACTTCAATTTAAAATATCACACACTTTCTAGGTTATGATAGGCAATTTATTTGAATATTTTTTATGTCGTTTCAAGAAGACCAAACATACCAAAAAATAGGAAAGGATACTCTAAACAGAAAATTATAATTTTCTTAAATTAAAGTCAACTTGAAAACCCTACTGACGGTTTATTATAAATTTAGAATTTTATATTTAAAATTAAACAAAAACACAATAAAAAAAACTTTATAAATTGAAAAAAGTGTTAAACAGCCTTTAGTAAAAAATGGAACATTTCCTACCTAACCTTAGCTTTATTTATAATATTAAAATTTCTAAAAAAAATATGTTTTTAAGAATTTAATGAAAAACCGATTTTAGTGTGATAGACATAAGTCCTTCCTCTTTAATCTAATTGGTTGGAAATTTCAAAAGATATGGTCCTCGAACACATTACGCCTTTTAACAAACAAAAATGTTACACATATACCGATACAGTTATTTCTCGTCAACACGCATTAAAAATTGTGTATGAGAAGCTAGTTCTATTTTGGCTTAAGACTAGTGTTCCAGGAAATGGTAAAAATAAAAAAAACATATCATAAACGGACGCAGCTTTTTGAAGGACTAAGAAAAGCTTTGTTTACTATGCATATAGAACATTCCAATATTCTTACACATCTTGGGTCTTTTTATGCTTTATAATAATTGAATAAATTTTCAACTTACACTAAAATTTACTTTACTTTACTGTCAAAAAAGTTGTGCTAAATCACAATAATATAAAATATCTATTATTTTGGAATCATTTAATCAGATTTACCAATCTCACACTGTCAGGATACATTTACATTTAATCAAATCTGCAATATGCATTGATGTAGTCGTAGATTTACGATTGTTTAACTCATAATTAGGATGTTGAATTTCAGATTGATTCAGTGTAATATTTTGGTATATGTCATATCATTGCAGACATCTTTTCGTACTCTATTTACACGCAATAATAATTTAAAATAACATTTAACCATTGTCTGACGTGTGCCAATTTCGTTGGCCAACTCTACGATATTAATAATTTAAACTATTTAATTTTATAATTATCCTGCTGTTTGTAAAGATTATCTCTGTACATAGTACATAGAATTATTATAGAATTACGAAAATTTGCAAAAACAAATAAAATGACATTTTAATAAAGCTTGCTCAATAGCTTTATGTCCCTCGTGTGTAGGTAAAAACTCATTAAAACCAATATTCCCATGAAAATAATCGGATATTATAATAAAACTTTTAAATATATTAATAATTGACATAAACGACGACAAAATGTGGCCATAAAATATATGATAAAATGGCCGATGTAATGTTATTTTAGTAAAATATATTAAATTCTGTGTGATATAGTCATTATAATATTATAATAAAATAAAATACTATATAGACACATATATATATATATATATATATATATATTATATTTAAATTAAACCATGTGTATATTAAATTTCACATCGACTGCCTGTTTAATCTGAATGTTAATAATCGATCAAGCTAAAGCGATGACATTTTCCTGATTAAATCCGGTAACCACAAAAATTGAATGCTCTATACCAGGATGAGCTACCCCAAATTGTCACATATTCTGATTGTGTGTGTGTGTGTTCGTATATATACAATTTTTAAACATAATATATACATTTGCAAACCAATTATCTATGGGCGGGCACTCCTGATGATCATCTCCGTTGGCCTTAGACACTGCGTGGCCGCAAACGATTATCTGCTTGTATGAACGACTAACTAACTTGCCGAACTGAAATCTACGATAATCTGTGTCACATCATTTATGTTTGTATACATATATACAATAGTATATATCTGTATATAAATATTGCAAACGTCCCTCGTCTAGACCAACGTTGATCTCATACTGATGTATTAGTATATATGTGCTCTTGGTAGAGGGTGCTGCCAGACAGATTACACCCTAAAGCTGGCCACCGCACCATGCGTCGCGGGTGCCCGGGCCCTTGTCATATGCAAATAAAGTAATCTCAGCTTAATTCATGAACACGTATATATATTATACAACAGTGCACAACAAATCATGTGGAAACTAGGAAATATATACGTTCATGCTCGCTGCTACTGCTGCTTGCTGCTGGCCTGTCTTGTCCGGTCCGGTTTTCCTGCAGAGTCATCACGATTGCAGTAATTCTGGCACACGCTGGCGGGACAAGACTTTAATGATGCGTCGGAAGTTGTTACACGTACATGGCGGGCCATCATAATTTTTCTGCGGAATCTCACATTTAGACCGTTAAATAAAAAACTAAAAAAGCAAACCGCTCTCAAGAGCTTATACAGTCAAACGAATAAATGGCACATACCCATACATATATACATTACAGCACATATACAAGTACAGACTGACAGAGAGTAACAAAAAAAGCAGCGAACACACACTTGAAGAAGCCAGCACACGACACTCGGTGAAAAAGCTTAAAATACACAGAGTAACGCGCGGTCGTTATAACGTTGTGTTAAACGTAATTCGTATGCTATACACTTGCACAAAACCAACATCACACCACACCCCGCACCTCTCCCTGGGGGCTCCATCGCCACCGCAGCATTTACCGTCATTTATAATATAGAGCAAAGCCATACTTTACGTATGTACGGATTCTGTCAGGATTAGAACGAGCAAATAATTATTGTGCATTTATCTCGTGCGCAAGCTTCCTGGCTCATAAATTGTTTCCCATACTCGCATGCGCGCACCCTTCGTATACAAGCTTGCACTCAAATACACAGACACACACACACTTACAAGCGATGTATGTGGGTGTGTGAGTACGCGGAAGAGCAAAAGCTTAAAATGTAATTAAGTTTTGTCGACTTTGACAGTTCATTTAGCAAAGCTGGTGTCGGCACTGCCGAAAACAAAGCGCACAAGCCCTAGGTATTCGCACATGATGCGGAGCCAGGAAGCGGTGGTGGAGTTGTAGTTTAAATGTCCGTATACGCCAGCAAGATGCTGGACAGTGTACAAAGACTTTGGTAAGGATGCGACAGAAGCAATATAAGTTTATCTTATTATTTTGTCTGTTAACTGAATAAATCAAAACTTATTTAATTATTTTGTTTTCAGTTGACTTTTACAAATGTTTTTGTATAAGTATACATAAAATTTTAAGGCTTAACATCGGGACCCGAGGTAAGAAAAATCGTCTTCATTTTAGAAAATGTATTATTGGACAATTTTACTAAAGAAAATGACCTTTGGAAAAATTGTTTATAAAAAATAACTTGTTGAACAGTTTTTCAATATAAACCAATTTAATAAAATTAATCTTGGTACAGTATTGTAGTTCTATCCAGACACTGTCAAGTATATTTTTTTCTGGTTTCTCCCTAATCTTCTTGCATCTTCTTGGTATTTCTGGACTTGTAGATTCCAATCTTTGACGACGATCTTTGGGGTTCTGGTTGATTTTAAATTTGAACGTATGTGTTATAAATTCATGTTTACATTAACTTTAATAAAAAACGTAAAATGACTTAATAATAATAATAATAAATTTTATCATTTTGACTAAAATATTATCTAGTTAGACTCTGGACTCTTACTTAAGACTGTCTATATTTTCACACTTTTAACTGACATTTCTGTTTAATTTGTTACTGTTTCAAGTGAATGTGTCCACTTGTGAAACTGTGAAAAGGCCAAATATGGTAAAACAAGTCGGTAATTTGTTTATTAGATTAATAGCTTTTGTCTTCAAATTTATTTGATCTTCTATGTGTTTACTGTGGAAATCGACAATAATTAAAAGTTTTGGCTGCATGATAGAAACAAATATAAATTACTTTTTTTAAATTAATAGCGTCATTTTGGCCATTTACTTGTTAAGCGTTCCTTACTGACATTTTCTGTCTTTTGACTGACTTCGCAATGTTAACGTAAGATTTTATATCTTTGTTTGGCCAAAACACGTAAGATCTAGCGAACATCTTCATGTGAACTATTCTTGTCAGAGGTGTCAGCCGACGATTAATTATTTAGCGGCTAACGGCTGAAGCCGAAATATTTGAACCGCACCTGACGACTAAAGCCTGTTTTTCATAGTAAATAACGTCGTTAGTCATTAACGATTAACACGCATACAGGTCTTTTTCAACCGTCTTCCGTTTGGAATTTCTTATGTTTTTTCAATTTTTCAAAAAGTCGTGGATCAAGTTCCTATGGTAGGAGCAGGAGCACAGTAAAACTCTACTTTTAAGTTTTTAAGTTATTTTAAATACCTTTTATACCACTCTCTCTTTTAACCTTAATTTTGATTTTTACAGGTTTTTGATAAAACTCTTAACTCTTAACTTTAAAATTGATTTTTCCGTTATTATGTAGACTTTAAGTTGTTATTTATTATAATTTGAATATTCATCAGTTCGAATCTTTACAAAGAACTTCAGCTCCTTATGAAGACACAGCGTCGCTGATCCGTCTAAGTTTTGGACTTATATTAACTCGAAAAAAAAGACTGATGGTTTCCCAAGCATGATGAGCCA
>JANSTU010048152.1:0-10275 GCA_027564075.1 Bolitophila hybrida | reverse complement strand
TTTTCTATAGAAAAATCTGATTTTGACAAATTTTCTATAGAAAAATCTGATTTTGACAAATTTTCTATAGAAAAATCTGATTTTGACAAATTTTCTATAGAAAAATCCGATTTTGACAAATTTTCTATAAAAAATAACCGATTTTGGCAAATTTTCTATAGAAAAAACCGATTTTGACAAATTTTCTATAGAAAAACCGATTTTGTCAAAAAAAAATTAATAAAATTTAGATAATCGGCAGTTCGATATATCCTTAGGGGTTACACTACCTTGGGGCTTGGAAATCGACGGTTTCGTCAACAGTCATTCGGCACTTTGACGTTTTGTTTATGGATCGATTTTGAAGCACCGTGCCTCGTCACCAGCTACAATTGATTTCAGCTAGTGGGGATTACTTTCAACGCTGCTAATGACGTCTTATGAATGATCCATTAGATTGTTTTCATGGTGTCTCAAATAGTGGCGCATTCCTTTCTCTTGTTCAAATCCTCGTTGAGAATGGATTGAATAGACCAGTACGGCATTCCCAAGGCCTCTGCTATAATCCTGATGGGCGCATTTCGATCTTCAGCAATGAATTCACTAACTTTTTGGATTGCTTCAGGTGTTCGAGTGGTGCGCGATGGTCTTGATATCGTTTGTTTAATTTAATGACAGCTCTTTGTTCCATAATGTTTTTTACGACGGCGAGTTTATTTGTGTATTACGAGAACAGTTATAACTTGGACATTTTGCAATATTTTTATAATTGGGCTAAAGTTGGTAGTTGATAGCAAGTTCTGTAAATCTCCTCTTTGACTATCAGTGGAAGAACAAAAGATAAAAGTTTGTCGAAAGATTCAGGACTCATTCGCAACAAAAAAATCGATGGGTCATTCAATCCTAATTCCGCGATTAGATTGTCGTGAATGTCCTGACCCTTTCTCTTGCTTTCGACGAATATTGGGTGTACCCATAAACGTCTTTGGATATTTTTTATAGTACAAAGATGTGTTAAAATTGCAATAGTTGCGCATACCACAGCCACTTCATATACTGACAGCAATGTGGGGTGAAATCTAAAATAAAATGTTGTCTTCTAAACTGCGCGTTCTAATAGATTTGTATAAGTGAACTGCCAAAATTCTCCGATGGGATTATCGTCACAAAGGCCAATTGCTACCTGAACTTAAGACCAACTCGGCCACCCTTACTTCTGATTGCTATCTTTTCGGAAATAACTTGAATTTTGGAATGGTAAATATATTTTTCAAAGTTAAATTACTAAATATTGTTTTAAAATATCCAGACGGTCTAATCCCTTACAAAAAAAAACAACCAAAATAATTTGTCATTAAGCAATATAATATATTTAATGTCTTTCATTAAAAAAAATATACAAAACAATACTATAACTATACATATACTAAAATCATCCTATTCACAATAGCTTATACATCATTAAATTATATATTATGCATTAGCTTAATTTATACATATATCAATAACTTATATTTGAAACATGGAAATATAGAGATTATTCATCGACAGACATTTTTCAGATAATCAGTTATACTACATTAACAAAATAAATATTTCTTAAAATAAAGCGTCTAACTATATAATAATATACAGGCAATTTTGTCTATAAGTGCTATCAAAAGTACTTGCACACAAAATATTATCATTCAGAAAATATAGGTGAAGTATGTATACTTAATGTATATAGGAACCATATTCAAAGGGGAATGTTTTCTTTGAGAGGAGATTGACAAAAAGAATGTTTTTTGAGATAGAGAGCTCTAAATGAATTATTCATCAATATCCAAAACAAATAAATAATACTGTACAATATTGGGAGTCAGATGCGCGAGTGTGTCAGACATACACATACACAAACACTTCATAAATGTATATTTTGATTTGCAAATTTTTGGCAATTAATAAACTTAATAATTACATATCACAGCGATTTTTTTCTTTTACTTAATTCTATATGTCCATTTATACCTACAGTCTAAATTTGTTCTAGGCGCTAAAATAAATAGTTATGTCAATACGATGCGGTAAGATGGCTTATATCTACAAGCGATTGTTAAGTCTCTGTTGCATTTTCAGACACTTTTGTTTCATCTGCAGTCTCTGGGCAGGTGTCTTTTTCAATGATGACTTGATGGCTGGATATGTAGATTTTTTGTTCAAAATTGGCGGACACAGTTTGCTTAGGTTCTTCTTGCGATGTCGTCGATTCTTTTTCTGCAAAACTGCACTCATATTGTACAGGTACTCCTGCAAGCGTACCTTGGCGAATTTATTGTCCAGCTCATCGATGTCCTTATCAAATCTACCTCTGTTATTATTACGGAAAGTAAGACGTTGCTGCATGGCATATCGTGTTAGTACAGGTGGCATTGATAGGTGTGTTGCATTTAGTCCGGCCTCAACTTCACACAGTAGATTCTTGGACAGAATAAGCAGTTCTTCGAGTTCTTTGGATTTTGAGTCACCCTGATTGCGACTATCATCGAATTTCTTCTGTTTATCCATAAGGTACTTGAAAGAGCCCACATACAGCTGGATGTCTGAGTGCCAACGACGCAAACGAGTCTGAAATAGAGGAAAAACACATAGATTAGATCATTACTCAATCGGATATAATATAGGAAAGTGCGTGCAATGCATTTTTGAATCTTAACTATATAAAATGTGGCAAGATGCTCGCGCAGCAAGAGCACCGTTTTGAACCACTTATCTTTATTATAAGTATGATCATTTACGATCATTAATCAGAGCACAATTGTTAACTTGCGCTAACAATATTACACATGCGCGAAATGCTAATATTTTAATATGAACGTGAGCGTGAGCGCGCGCGCGCGTTCGAAAAGTTAATTTATCTTGAAATCTTGAAGCGGTGTACATGCGCGAAATATACAGCCGGACAGGTAACAGCGTGTGTGCGCGAATCAATGATCTTGCCCGTCCGTTGTAGTATATATATATATATATAGAGACTATTATAGTGATCATATAATCAGAGTGCTTATGTTGGCTGATTTTAATATGATGATGTGTATACTGCTATCACCATGCGGAGAACGGAACCTGTTGTTGTGCGGGTTGTCATACCCAACTTGGTTGCGGCGCGTCGGCCAAGTTGTATGCTTTTGCCGAAGGGCCCAAAAATTCTTTCTCGCTTCGGTGGCCATATAGCAGAAGCACACAAACTATACACCTTTAATATATATATATAGGAAAATATCACAGTTCGTGCTCAATTCTTTTAGAGTCTCTCTGTTGTGTGCGAGTTTGGAAATCACGTCGAACGCGAATAAAGAACGCCGCGCATAAATATTATTTATCTTCTATACATGCTGCAAAACATGCTCCCTTGCAGATAAAACGCAGTCCAAAAACTAAATCGATTAGTTTTCGGTAATCGCTTGTGTATTTGCTGGTTATTTATGGGTTTTGCGTGCGCGCGCGTGTGTACGCGTATATAAGAGTTTTCTGCGTGCGCGCGCGCTCACACAGATAATCAGAGGTGTTTGCGTGATCTTGTAAGTGGCGCCATAATTTAATTTGCAACAAAAAAAAAAGAGGAATTCAAGTTAGCGCGAGATAAACCGATTGCAATCTGGCTGGGTGAGTTATTTATGTGTGTGTGTGTGTATTTTGGGAAAATATACTTACACCTGAGGTTGTGCCATTGATCCGATGCAGAAACTTGTAGGTGGAATTGTGCTCGAACCATTCGGACACATCTGACGTGTCGATGGAATTCAATGCACGGTGGCGCATGATGAAGTTAGGAATGGCTGCACGCAGTGGCTTTAGGGCTCCTGGCTGTAAATTTAAATAAAAACGTATGTTAAATGGAGTTCCATTGCATATGATTCGTTTGAAGAACGTACCGTCTGAGGACGCGTTCTGTTATATTGTCTGCTGCCTGTATGCCCACTGGGTTCTTGGTATTCGCCACCACACGGATTGACCCATTCCAGCCTCTGTTGATGCTCATTGTCGTGAGCATGTCGCAGGCGATGATCTGAGGAGGGTGCGCCGTGTGTGAGGCTAACGAAGATTGTGACTGCGACGAAAACACCGTAAAAGTCTGTAAGAAAAGGAAAAACAAAACTGTTATAGATTATATTCAATATATATTTTTTGAATAAACGTGCTATTATATATCAACAAGTAAAAGCTAATCAATGATAACACAATCATGATATAAATATTTATTTGTGAGTGTGTCATTTATTTCGCACGCGATGATGCATAAAGCACACGCTCGCTATATACAATATATTCATTCGTAAGCCCCACTCATTCCAAGAAAGCACAGCACAATTCGTCGAATCTGGATAATTGAGTATTCTGGGTGAGTGTGTTTATTTTCAGATTTTGTCGTCTGTTATATTCGCACGGTGTGTGCCACTTATGACCTAATTGGGAACGCGTTTTTCGTTCGTCTATTTCTGATACCTATACCTATATATATAAAGCTTGTCACAAATAAATGCGATAACAGATAACACGAAACTATGCAGAAAATAATCGCACTTTCTTCGGATATTTTTGTATTTGATGTCTGTGAATTCTTTAGACATTGTGTCATAGGCATATTTTCAACATGATATAATTAATTGACTGGTGAATTACGTAAGTGATGAAATATTGCTGACTAAATTCATCAGTCATGGTTTATGTCCAGTGTCCAGTAAAAAAAGCAACGGGGACATTATTATGTGGATTATATCATGCGATGGACAAATATTATGACGAACGCTTAAAATACTTAAGTACAAATACGTGAGCGCGCAAAACCATCAACAACAACAACGATAAACTGGATGACTTAAAACGTTCTTGTTTTATGTTATAATATAAAGCAGTGTTTTTTTTATAAAAACGCTTCTCATATTTTAATAGCGTGTCGTTGCCGTTGCTTGCTCGTCGGTGGTGGTCCTTGTCCACGAAGGGCAAAGTTTTCGTTTTTTTATTTTATTTTCACATCAAATTCGCCGCTTGCCAAAGGTGCAAAAAAGACACGATCGTACATACATTTAAAACACAAAGTGTGTCATATCAAGATTTATACGTATATATAAAGCGGTTCTATTGTCTATAAGTGCCAATTTTGACGATGACGTATTTCACGGAATCCCGGATGCAAGTCAGTCGCGCAATATGTGTATTATATCCGCAAACAATGCGCTTCATTCATACATATACACACAAGAATAAACACGATGATATGACAGAAAATTGCGAAAAAAAACCTTAAAAGACTAGCGATAATCTCTGCGAGTGTGCACAGAACTTGCGCTTTTATCTAGACACAATCAAGTCGACAAAATAATACCTATTTTTTCAATTCTCACGGGTAATTAAATCGTATGGCTGTGTTTATAAATAGCATGGTTTAAAACCACTGCAACTAAATTAGAAGATCGCTGAGCGCGAACAATAGGATTTTCCGCAAATTGTATAATCACGATCAAGCGATCATTTCAGAGACACTAAACACACTCACGCAAGATCCGCAAAGCTAATTTGTTCTGTATACATTTATACAATCTGTTATTATATTCCTATGTAGTTCCCCAATCGATTTATGAATTAATCGCATGCATAAAAAAAACATAATCGCGCGTGTGCGCTCGATCACGCACGTCCGCTTCATTGAGAGATCAATGAATTATAATCGCACACACAAATATTTATATATATCATAATAATAATAAACTGGTATGAAAAAGAACGTGCCATTCAACGATGTTTATATTTATTTTATTTGTGCGAGCCCCTTTTAATCAATTTATTATAAACAAAAACCGAATAACACAAACACACTCGATATAATAAATATATGTACATATTACTGTGATCGCAATATAATAAAGTTGCGATCTTATACGATTTGTGTGTATATGAATATAGATCTTATCAATTTTATGTCTATATGTTATTAATGGAACATTATGTGTGGCACGCACGATCACCGCGTACACAAATTATACAGCGATCGAGCAAAGTGTACTGTCCGATGATTCATGGCAGTTGTTCGGGTTATTTTGTATTTATTTATGATGCAATATTTGGTAGTAATATAATAATACCAGACAATTAGGAAAAATCTTAAATTTAGGAATTTAGGAAAACTACACACACCGCATCTTCGTTGCTTCACGGGTACACGACTGGAATGCTTGTGGTTATCAATTGTGATGAAATTCAATGTCTGGTCGATCGGAAGGAGGCTCGTGTGCGATTTTATTTATTATCGCCACAATCACATTTCACCACACCGTCGCACTTTACGATTTTACGATTTTTTTTTTAAATATAGGAATGTCTTTAATTTAAAATATAATTTACACTATTTATTTTTATAAATTTGTTTCACTATATATATTTTAAAAAAAATATATAAGACACGGTATAAATAATTATCGATCACACGGTATTAATGCTTGAAAATCGCACGGAAAGCAAAGCACAATAAAATAAGACGTGTCTTCGTAACGATGTTTAACCAACAACTAAACTAAATGTAGAACTGTGTGGAGTCTGAAGGCAAAAGGTGTCTCTGTTGAGGATTGAGTCATAAAGCGATCACGCTCAACATGTGTGTGTGTCTGTATATGAGAGAATATTAATATATGCAATTGTACGAGTGAGTGTGAGTGATGCAGAAGAGCGAACACAAAAAAAGCTTTTGTGCAAAGGTGAAAAACCGAAAAACTACCTGTGCGATCGTGTATCTGCAGCGAGTAGCAAAAAGTAGGCGGTACACGCGTTCGGTGCATCGTGGACCAAAATTGAGCAAAGAAGAGAGAGTGAGAGAGAGAGAGAGATTTTTTTCTAGAGAGCCACCAAGAGTCATGATGCTGTGAGCTTTTCTCGGCATTATGGTACAGCAACGTCATCGTCATATTGCGAGAACAGTGATGTATCACTCGGGCGAAGATCGATTTGATCGAAAAAATGAAGAATTTCGTTATATGAGGTTAATTCATTTTTTAGGCCACTTGGGATTAGTCATACGCACATTGAGCATATTTCAATGACATGACGTCAGAGACTCATTGAAAATACGCGTGCCGTGAACAGTGAAAGCACAGTCGATCACAAATTACATGAAGATAACAAAATTGTATATATATATATAATTATAAAAATAAATCAATGACGTGGTTTACGACTATAATTATTTTGTAATATAATATAATCAATTAGGAGGTTTAGCGATAATGATGCGCGGCGGCGCGGCACAGCGTGTGCGATAAAGTGTTGTCTGTCGGAACTCGAAATCCGCGAGCATACGCGAATCGCAAATACTATACACACGTAATACGAGTGCATATATATAAAATATATGTATATATATGTACTATGTGTGTATATAACAACTAACATGTGGGAAAATGATGCCGGTTAAACGTATAGACGATGTGTGCGAGTGCAAGCACGCGCGCGCGCGCCTCGAGTAATTAACTCGAACAGCGATTTTATGAATGAAATATGACGTATGCGTGCTTCGAAAATTGATAATAAATCATTTGGTTAAATATGCTCGGAACAAGCGTATATATACATAGTATATAAATGCACGTATTTCTCTGTTTGTGTGTATATCTCGAGTAAGTACAGGTACATTTTTTTAGTCTAGATGAATAGATTGCTAAATATAGAATTATTAGCTTTTAAAATAATTGACACTGTACAACAAAACAAGAGAATTCTTGTAAATATACTTATATATGCATAAAACACACTTCACGACGAACAGTCGCAAATAAACGAATTCTTATCAGTGCGGCATTAAATAATATAGCCGCTAAGACGGTGTGTGTGTGTGCGACTTATAAATCATCCATTACACACTATTGTTATTTATATAAAGATGATGCGAGATAATACATACAAGTCAGTAGTCCATATATATATATATATGTAATGTTTGTTTGTGCTTACGGTAAACCACCTATATATAGTTATAATTGTCATGAAAAGGTGAATCACTACAATTTTGCCGGCAAACTCAATATATTGAGCAATAAGCACGACAATTGTATAATCGATTCGGGGATTAGATTAACAGGTACCTGTTGTAAGTATTTCATCACGATTTTTATTTAAAAAAAAATGTTTATATACATATATGGAATTTTGCTTAAAATTTTTGGAGTGGATTAATATGATTTCGGACACGTGCTGTGCGTTTTTATTATAAAATTTGATATCATGACGAGATATCATGATTTTTTTGGAATTATTGAAAAATGCGAAATTTTCGAATTCGATTCGATTTTTGTAACAAGTGTAACATTTTTATGGTTTAATTTGTTGAGGTGATCACTCACCAATGTTTATATTTGAAGAAATGTATGATGGTTTGACTGTTTTCAGATCTATCAATTTTTTTTATTTTATTTTAAGAGTTATTTGATCTTATTTAAAATACCGGTTTATAAATTTCAATTGGAGTAAACTTAGAAAACTAAACAATTGTTAATTTGGCAGTGGAAAAAGATAAAAAAGTATTAAAAATTATAATTTAATTATTACTGATTACTATACACACAAAATGTTAATATGCATTTAAAAAAATTAAATCGATTTTGTAGTAAAACAGGCTAAAGGTTTAAGAAACAAATATTATTTGCTATAAAAACTTATTAAAAAAAAAACTTAATAATTAGTTTAATTGGCCTGCAATAGGTATTCAACCATTTAACCATTTTCAAATTCCTTTATTACATAGCTTTTAACATCAGGAGTAACAGAAACAGTATTCACAAACAACTCAAGGATTATTTTTTACTATTTTATTAGAATTATTTTCAATTTTACAGGCTTATGAATATGTTGAAGCTCTTTTTACAAATGCAGATTCTATTTATGGTAAAATATTAACAATTAAATATTTAAAAAATAAATAAATAACAAAAAGCAATATTTTGTATTTATTTTTTAAATAGATTTAAACAAAATCGAATTTGTTGAATTGAATTGAAAAAAGGTCGTAAAATTTGTAGTAAAACATAGGCCAAATGTGTAAGACAAAACTAAATATTAGGCCTTCAAAAGAACTTTCTATTTATTCTTATTTAGTTGTTTAATGCTATAAAAATAAAAAAATTAAATTCATTCAAAAAAGTTTAAAAAAAAATATAAAAAAACAACCTATATATTTATTTTAATAATTTTAATCAAACTCGAATTGGTAGTAAAAAGGCCAATGATGTAAGCAAGGCCATCAAAAAAATATTCTATTTATTTTGCATTTTAATATTTCTTTATGCTTAATTTCAGTTAAAAACCAACTATTTTTTTTATAAATATATACAAAATAGAAAAAATAATAATAAAACTACTTATAAATTATACAAATTGTACGTATTTTCATAAATAATAAAAATATCGAAGTCTCATTAAAAAAGTAAAAGTAGTAAAGTTCGAACACATTGCAATATTTACGCTGATAGGAATCGATGGTAAAGTTTGAATTTTGCGCAATTTTATATAAACATAAAAAGCAAACAAAAAAATTTACAAACACTGAAATTAGATTTTATGCAAATGCTGAATTATTATGAGTGCGGAAAAGTTTAGCAATGGAAAAAGCAAAATTATTGGATTTTTTGGTATATTTTGGGATTATCCGTAAAATTACCCTGTTCTGTTCACAAATAGTTTATTTTTTTACTTTAAAAATATGTTCTATAAAGTTTGTATACAATTAAATTCAAGTTATATTTCAAAATAGTCGCTAAAACATGATTTTAATTACTGAAAAAAATGTATTTTGAAAAATGTACATTTTTAATCTGGTTTAATCTGATAAATCTTATGTAAAATAATAACAAATAATAAATAAAAATATTGCTATAATTTTTATTTTTTTGTCAATAAACGAGATTTCTGGAATAATATTGCATTTATTCGAACATTTCCTTAACTTTTCCGAAATTATGATTTTCTTTTAAAAACCTGGCTAAATTTAAAATATAAAAAAAATAAAACAAAATACAGAAAACAATAACTATTTTTATGAGTATAAACTTTTTTATTTTTATTTAAAATTTACTAAGTAATAACTATTTCTATGAAAAATCATAGTTTTAGCTTGCAAATTACGATCTGCACAAATTGTCTGACTTGCATACAAATTGAATAATTGCAAATATAATTACAGATATTTATATAATAAGATATATATACCTATATAATACATATATATATATATATATATATACAAATATACTATCTGAAAAATTAAACAGATTC
>JANSTU010048151.1:0-10275 GCA_027564075.1 Bolitophila hybrida | reverse complement strand
ATCATCCACTTTGAGCTGCTCCCATATGGCCGGAGGCTTAATTCTACCATCTACTGCGAACAACTGGACCGCTTGAATTGGCCAATAGGAAGGGTGTAGTGTTTCACCAGGACAACGCCAGGCCACACAAATCTTTGGTGACTCGTCAGAAGTTACGGGAGCTCGGAAGGGAGGTTTTATCGCATCCACCTGTTCCTGTCCATGACGAACGCCCTTGGTGGTGTAAAGTTGGCCTCAAAAGCGGCTGTCCGAGTTCTTCGCAAAAAAGGAGGGGGGGTTCTACAAGGCGGGTATTATGAAGTTGTCGTCTAGATGGAAACAGATTATCGAACAATTATTATTATTACAATAATCAGCTATTTTAAGTACTCCATAAAAATCTTGATTTTTTTTCCATTTTTTTTTATTAAATATTAAATACTTTTGACGCCAACGAAAATTTTCATTTACTACAAAAAAACTGCGAAAATCTTCAAAAAAACGAAATGTTAGTTGGGGTACGCGGTAGTTATCGCCCAATCAGCAAATTTATCCAATTCTGTAATAAATTACTCCTTCCGTCTCTACAACATGATTCCACAAATAATCGAAATAAATGTCAATCTACGGTATTTTAAACGAAACACAAAGTAGGGTTAAAAAAACTACCAAAATCAAAGAATATAACACAAAACTGTAAAAAACGAAACACTAAATAAGATGATAAAACATAAAAAAAAACACAAAAAAGCATAAATACACTTTAAAATAAAATAAGCCTGTAAATTGTCACCTCCACATTACATGTATAAACAAGACCCACTTTAAAACTCTGTATAATTATTATATTTTTTTTGAGTTATGATATAAAATTAAATAATAATTATGAAAATATCACAGAAATATACAGAATGGCAGATGTCAGAAAAAAGTGTCCGCAATTTGGCATTTATTTTCTGTCAATTTTGCATTTAGTGAAAATTAATTAGGTATCTATTTACATAGACGTGCGTTCAATTTTTTCGTGAAGGGGCAATATTTTTTTAATATTCCATCTACAAAATGTATCTGCAAATTAAACATTTTTGTATATTTAACCTTATACACACACACACAAGTTAAGTTAAGTTATAAAATATTTTTTGTATTAATATTAATTAACCAATTGCCGATATAATTGACAACTTGATTAACTACATGCAAGTTAATTTAATTGCCTACAATTGCCGACAAATGGCATATGACAGTTCAATATATTATATTTAAATACTGACAAATGAAATTTCATTATCTATTTATGATTGTTTTTTATTTGAATTTGGTTTTTTAATAACATATATAAATTAACAAAATTATTAAGTATATTTCGTTTTAGCTGTTACTTTCGGATTAAATAGTGGTAATGGTTTTTATGTCGAACTGTCACTGGTGACATTCTGTATATTAAACCTTTTTTATATGAATATGGACCTCGGAATCAACGGTATATCATCATAGAACCAAACAAATGAACAAATAAAAAGCTTACAAAATCCCCTCAGATTTCAGTATGCGTGCAGCAATAAGCTATACTTATCCAGTAGCGGCAGCCGATAACCTAGATTTTGCTTTGATTTTTGTCATCGAGTGTATTGGCAGTCTCGACATTTTTCATTTTATGGCGAGACACTCGATAGAACTTGTTTTTTTTTTTTTTGAAGCCGCTATATCTTTTATTGTTGAGACGTTATTCGAAAGTATTATTTTGAGCGAGTAAAAATATATCTGTATTTTATAACAATTAATAGAGACACAAAACAGATATATTTAAAATTATGTCTTTTTTTATATTCTAACATATAATATAAAAACAGTACACGAATCCGACTCATCAATTCGGGTGACAGCGTGACAGAACCAAATATTAACAGTGTATCATTTTCACGTACGCGTACGTTGAAAAACTTGCGCGTTGCACCCATCATATGATAAGAACTGTCAAGTTGTTTTCTTTATATACAAATAAGAGTTTGCCTTTTTTTACATAACATGTGCGTCCATCATCTAGTCCTAACGTTTTAAAGGCCCAAATATCCTTATTCTTTTATATCAACCGCGTTTAGTTTCTAAATAATATGCTGTACGTAAATTACCACCAAGTATTGTCTAGTTTACGCTTAAAGAGTGTTCCAATTGGAGTGTCCTCGTTACGTCAATTTTGCCAGAGTATTGGTAATAATAATGGACCACTAAGTGTTTTGGAAGCGCGCATACGTAGTGGAGAGCTTAAAAGTGATTCACATCAGTTGGAAGTCGCGAAAGCTTTACAAGTGCTTTACGATGAGGTCAGAACGTATACACCAACGACACCTTCGTCTAAATCGGGTATTTTCTCGTGGCTAGGCAGTAGTAGCAATGAACCAAAGGTCAGGCTACAGAAAGGACTGTATATTCATGGCAGTGTAGGTGGAGGCAAGACAATGCTTATGGATCTGTTCTACGATAATTGTGATGTGGTAAGAAGCGTATTAGATATATTTGTACATTGTGTGTTGTGTCCTCTAATTTTGCAATTCATGTTCAAGGTCGCGAAAAAGCAACGTGTGCACTTTAACTCGTTCATGACTAACATTCATGCCAAGATTCATAAAGTCAAGTACCAGGAGAGTCATCGTCGTGCTGCCGGAGACACCAAACCGAATGCATTCGATCCTACAAAGCCTGTTGCTGATATGTTGGCTGCCGAAACCTGGTTGATTTGCTTCGATGAGTTTCAGGTACGTTTACAATACAATTCAATCCTCCTCTTGAATGACTTGGGCTTAGGATGTGTATTAATATGTCTAGGTCACAGATATAGCTGATGCCATGATACTAAAACGACTGTTCACGCACTTGTTCAACAGTGGCATTGTAATGGTGGCGACCAGCAATAGAGCACCGGATGATTTGTATAAGAATGGACTGCAACGATCGAACTTCTTGCCGTTTATTGACATTGTCAAGGAACACTGTAACGTGATTTCGCTGGACAGTGGTGTCGACTATCGACGGCTGGCAGTCAAGGGCACAGGCACTAATTATTACATGTGAGAAAAAGTATTTTAGACTAAAATTAACAAAAAATAACTAACTATCTATTTTATCAGCAAATCCGAATGTGATGCCGATAAACAATTAAATACTACGTTCAAGATTTTAAGCAGCCAGGAGAATGACACAGTGCGACCTAAGACAATAACACATCTGGGACGAGATCTAACGTTTGCGACGACCTGCGGACAGGTTTTGGACAGCAATTTCCATGAATTGTGCAAAAGAGTAAGTATAGAACATTTGTAGGGTTTTGGTGTTGCGATAAAGACATTTGAATATAAAAGGTTTGCTTTTTTAGCCCCTTGCCGGCAGTGATTACTTACAAATTGCTCACTTTTTCCACACGGTGCTCATACGAGATTTGCCCCAGCTAAATCTTGATTCAAAGTCGGAGGCCCGGCGATTCATTACGCTGATCGATACCTTGTACGACAATAAAGTCAGAGTATGTATCCATTGAATATAATTTAACAATTTTTAATGTATGTGTTTTTAGGTTGTAATCTCCTCCGATGTGCCACTGGACAATTTATTCTGTTCCAAACGAACGACGACCGGCATCAGTGATGATCATCGCATGCTTATGGATGATTTAAAAATATCACCGGTATTTTTTTTTTAGCGTTTTTTCCCTTTAATTTAAACTAAACGCTTCCGAATTACAGGAAAATGCCACATCGAATGTGTTCACAGGTGACGAGGAAATTTTCGCGTTTGACCGTACTCTTTCACGACTCGCCGAGATGCAGGGCAAGGACTACTGGAGTCAGTGGATGACAAAAAGTGTTTAGCTTAATTATATATAATGTACTTAAAAATGAGAAAAGAATGTACTTAAAATGATACATTTTGTGTATGCGAGTTTAAAGTAATTAGATAATATCGCTCAAACGTACACGCAATTTATTCAAAGAAAATTATCGTTTGTTTCGATAAATATATATTTTTATGTGTTATATATTATTAAATAATTTTTATTTTGTGTGTTCAAACAAATTTGTTTTGATCATAAATATTATTGATCCCTAGGGTGACCAAAAAATATTTAACCCTAGGGTCATAAATGTTAGTGATCCATAGTGTCTTAATTAATTATTGAACCTTGTGGTCATACATTTTTTTATACCTAGGGTCATACAAATATTTAACCCTAGGGTCATAAATATTATTGGTCCCTAGATTCTTAAAAAAAAAATTGAACCATTGGGTCATAAAAAATATTGATACGTTGGGTCATACAAAATTATTTAATCCTAAGGTCATAAAAATTATTTAACAGTAGAGTCATAAATATTTTTAATCCCTAGGGTCATTAAACATTATTTAACCCTAGGATCATAAATATTAGTGATACCTAGGGTCATACAAATTATTGATACCTAGGGTCATAAATATTATTGATCCCTCTGGTCATAAAAATTATTTATCCCTAGGGTCAAATGATTGAACCCTAGGGTCATAAATATTAGTGATCGCTAGGGTAATAAAAAAATTAACCCTAGGGTCATACATATTCGTGATCCCTAGGGTAATAAAAAAATATTTAACCCTAGAGTCATAGATATTATTGTTCCCCTGGGTGATCCCTAGGGTCATAAAAAAAATTTAACTCAGTCATAGATATTAGTGATCCCTAGTGTCTTATTGATCCCTGGGGTCATAAATTTTTAACCCTAGGGTAATAAATATTATTGATCCCTAGAGTCTTAAAAAAATTATTGAACCCTAGGGTCATAAATATTATTGATCCCTCTGGTCAAAAAAATTATTTATCCCTAGGGTCAAATGATTGAACCCTAGGGTCATAAATATTAGTGATCGCTAGGGAAATAAAAAAATTAACCCTAGGGTCATACATATTAGTGATCCCTAGGGTAATAAAAAAATATTTAACCCTAGTATCTTAAAAAAATATTGATCCCTGGGGTCATACATTTTTAACCCTAGGGTAATAAATATTATTGATCCCTAGAGTCTTAAAAAAATTATTGAACCCTAGGGTCATAAGTATTAGTGATCCCTAGGGTAATAAAAAAATATTTAACCCTAGATTCATAAATATTAGTGATCCCCTCGGTGATACCTAGGGTCATAAAAAAATATTTAACACTAGAGTCATACAAATTTATCCCTATGGTCATCAATATTAGTGATCCCTAGGGTCATACAAATTATTGATACCTAGGGTTATGGAAATAAGTCACCTAACTATCGGGGATGTGTTGTAAGTGTTAGAGCACAGTAGCTCGATCCAATAGGAGTAGCGTGTGCGACATGTCGCACACTGGACCTATGTCCCACAAGGGAATACAAGATCCAATGAAAAACTAAAAATAAAACTGGTTTTGGATGCATCAGATACAATCGACCTTGACTCACTAAATACACATTTTTCAAATCTGACAACTGAAAAGCTTTTCACCAGAAAAATATGAAGAACTCCGAAACTTAGAATCCCTGGTTCAATTTTTCTGTGGAAGTGGCCAGTTCGCTTATAGACAGTTAGTTTAGAACCTTGAGCTATTGAATCTAATTCGAAGACATTCTGCTTGTTCAGAAACAAGAATATCTCGGAGGTAAGAAAAGCAAAGTTACAATTTGGATGTCCGATCCGAAAAATCGAAGAGTTAGGAGAAATAATGATAAATAATGATAATGTATTGGATATTGGTAGATTTAATTATTGATATCGGTCGGAACAAAACATTTTTACGCACCAATCGATTGTTATAAAGCGATCCGCTATCTTAATCGGAACTCGGTCGGAACGCATTAAATGTAGTAATTAATGATTTTTGAGAAGGGAAAGGTAGTACGTAAAATAACATACAGACAGAAAACCGTTAGCTATGAGTCGATATTCCCTCGGATATTCCCCACCAAATATACCAACCTAGTTCCTAGTACATTCGAGAGTGTCGCCAGAAAGATTCTGCGATTGCTGTTGGTTGCCCATTTGTATTTGGTTGCATTCTAAAACAGTTGCTTCATTTGAGTTGCTTGCGTGTGAAAAAAATTGAATAGACTTTTTAATGTAATTTATATATTAATATTTATCGCAACTGGTGTCTACCAACATATGATAACGCATTGAAAAGATTAGATGATAGAACTGTCACTATATCAATAGTTTGATGTTGAGATAATTTTCCTAAATCGCTACCCAGGCAAAAAAAAACGTGTGTGTCAAGCTATCCTCTCTTTTCATTTCATCCTCTCTTTTTTCTCTCTTAGGATAGTTAGATTATAGGTTAAATATTTTAACGACGAAGCATAGATTTTCTCTTTCTAATATTTTCTTATACATGAGTGAATTTCAATTTATGTACAGTTCCAAAATGTTTCAATTTATTTACAATTATCCAATATTATTTACAATTATTCAATATTGCATAAACAACAATATTACAATTACAAATTACCAAAATCATGTGACATTTTCGTTGTCACTTTCAACGAATATTATTTTATAATGTCAAGATAATTGCCACGGTCGTTTTTATCACTTCTATCTCGTCACTACCCAATGGGACTTTCATAATAGTTAAATGTGAGAAGTACATGCATATATAGATTTACATCTAGAAACAGTGTACGTACACACGCTTACACACACTACTTTATTTATAGCGATATGAAATAGAGTACAATAGTTTGTCTCTCGCAAAGAGAGTGCAAATGTCAATCTGAAATTGAATATTCTTGCAGATTGTCATTGCGAACTATTTTTCTACCGCTATATAATTTAATTTGTGTGTCTTTTATTTGTTTAGGGTAGATAGTACACATAAGATCCTTGAAATCATCATCTGCTAATTTGATCGATTCGCCTATGAAATGTATAATTTCCGATCAATTTGTGCAGCTGTGAATTGGGATGGCAAGAGGGGTAAATATAAAATCGCGGAACATATGTTTTTTTAATGAAATACTCACAGGTAAATAAAAAAAACATCGACTAGCCACTAACATATTTTATTAAATACAAAAAATTATAAAAGACAAATAAACCTTAAAAGCCCCTCAAAAATATTTACAATTATTATTATATTATTTGTTTATATATATTTATTATTTTCAGAAGCATGGACGTCCGAAAAATGGTCCAATGGATTATGTAGATGCTATGAAAGAATATATACAAAGAATACATAACAAAAACAATCAAAAAACATTTTTAAATAAAAAAAATTATATTTTAAATAATTGATTTTTATTATAAAAAAAAAGTACGAGAATACCGCTTTAGGGATTCTCATTTTATTATATAAGAAATCATTTAGTTACAGGAATCCATGTAGCTGCAAAGAGCGGCTTCCAATGGCAACAGGCAAAGAGAGCCGCTCTAAATATGTCATTTATGTATGCGTTAATGAGAAACATTATCGATTATATTCTGCGACATTTTGGTGGATAATATAATGCATTATATAAATGCATTATTAATGCATTAATAATGCATTGGAAGCCGATTGAGAAATTAATTAGTTCAGTGGTAAAAATGTAAATTACAATATTTGGCATTTTTTTATTTTTGTTTCTCCTAGGTTCCTCAATTCTCATTGCAAATCATGCACGAACGCTTTATCTTCAGTGCACATGGATTCTTTGAAATAACATATAATAATTGTTAACTTAATGTACGTATGAAAGTAGTTATTTTTCAAAGAAAATATTTTCTTAGATCATCGGAACCTCTGCCACATACATTATCATTTTTGTTCAATCTAAGCCACCGATCGATATATTTTTCAACTTCGATCTATAGTTTATTAAGTTTCTTGTTATTGTATGAATACTTTATTTGTACTTGTAAACTAAAGTAATTTTATTGTAATTAAATTATATTAAAAAGTTTATTTGTTAATAGGTACAAATTATAACTTTGCATATATTTTTGAACATTGACTGCAAAGCTGATTATTTATCCTTCCTCGTGCCGGTGGGCTTTGTTTCGATTACCCTCGTCAATTTCATATAACGACTCGTTTTTTTTTTCGGACCATAACTTACAAGAGTAACCATTTTTCTGAACCCAAAAACGTTTGTTTCAACTGTAGTTGAATATTTTGCGGAATGCATCGCTTATTATTCAGAAGCGTTCCAACACACGTAAGGCCATTTGATAGAAGTTTTTCAGCTAAATTGAAACTCGTAAAATAGTTGTCAAACGTTCTGAAACTGTTCTTTAAGCTCTTCGACCACATTTTTGTGCTAAATTTAGCAATCCGAAAGGATACCCTACAGCGGAATGGACCTACATCGATATTTAAATTTTCAACCGGAATATAGCACTTTATGAAATTTTAATTTACAATTTCCCATATGTCACGTATTGGCTCAAATTTGTCACGAGCACCTGTCACATTCTGGCTCGATAAATAACATTACCGATAAGTGAATGCCAGAAGTCCTTATAGTCAGAGAGTCCCTGTTTGTTTATGATTATACGCTTCGCATGAAAATTTGTACAATTTACGACGACACTGTTCATCTCCACATGCTTGCTGGCCAGTAATGGAACTTTATAAATACCACCTCTTATGGTGTTGTGAGCGCGGTATTTTCTTTGTACAAAAGGATTTGATTTCCATGTCTTACCATCTTTCCCAGAAAACAAATGATTTTCAGTTTCAGCGAATAATTCAAGGTTTTCGACGTTAGTTGCTCGTCCCCAATGTCCGAATCAGATTTCAGATAATCGTCGTCACAATCCGAATCTGAGTGTTGGTCGTCGGCGTCGTCATCGTTGTTGTCGTCGGGATCTAAACCAGCTTCGTCATTACTTTCGTAAATTTCCCTACGGATTTCCTCATCCATCAATGAACGTCCACCAGTACTCATTGCAACATATTCTAAATAAAACATAACACATAAACATAAGAAAAATCCGGTTACCCGATGATGAACTCACCAACAAATAGCCAGTTTCAAAAACAACAACTTATCGCCGTGGGTATGTTTTATCTCTATCTCTATCTCTTTCTTTCTCTCTTTGTATGGCTGCTGGGACCAGTACTGCGATTCATTTTGGATAAGCGACAAAAATATCCCAAAGCATTAACGCATTGCTCATATCATATCATCATATTGATAAATGACAGATTAGAAAAAAAATATTTCAGAGCAAATTTTTATTAAATGCAAGACATTAGACAAACTGTTTTTGATTTTTTTGACGTCGTCTATGACGTTTGCAGATAAATAATAAAAATAATAGATATGACAGATGTCAAAAATGAATTTAACTGTATAAACGGCACACAATGGAGGCATGTTTACCAAAACTTGAAGTTTGCCTCCGTTAATTCGATGAGTCAATCTTTTTGTTCGATGTTGATTCTTTGTCGTGACTAAACATAAAATATTCGTAAATACAAAAAAAATATAACTTACCAACTCAATCAACTGCTTGGAAGGAGTTGATTGAAATCTCGCTAAATGTCAGATGTTTTGCTGCACACCAATGCATTCAAATATACATGCGTTGATGCAGTGCCATTTATAATTTTCATGCGTTACCACTTATGAGAAATGTTGATATAAATAAGACGTAATAACGTAATTTTGTCGCTTATCCAAACTGAATCCCAGAACAGGCCGTATCAAGGGCGGAGGGTGGAGCTAAAATCAAACGCAAATATCTTCTTTGAAACATCACTTACAACAAAATATAAAATGATAATTATATATGTACGTTCTAAAAGAAAACAAAATACATATATTTCAAATAAATTATGTATTTTAAAATTCAAACTTACCCGAACCGTTGGTTCACATTTTGTCCATTGACGTCCGAAAAAGCCTTTTTCTTTGTATTTCACCACTGGGTATTCTGCCACGTCAACGACTTGTGGCCTGCAGGGGTTTGGTTTGGTTTGGCTAGTAACCCGAAGAGCGATAGTCTTATTCGATCCAACATATACGTACAAGTTTATCGTTTCACGTGAATGAATATCGGTCTTCGTACGTGCAGGGACGGTTAAATTAAACTACGGCACGTAACAAGAAGACTCGCCTTCAACATAACATGTTTGAGCAAGTCACCATTTCACTGTGTGTCATCCATTTTCTCTAGCACGCAGTCTTCAGGTGTCAGGTATTAAAAATTACAAGAATAACTTTTTTGAGAATAAGCATCAAAATATTAATATTTTTGAGATTTACTTATCCGGAATTATCATATTCTTGGATTATTTTTTAACATTAAAATCCATGTAA
>JANSTU010048150.1:0-10277 GCA_027564075.1 Bolitophila hybrida | reverse complement strand
ATATATTTTACAAAAGCATGGATAAAATATAAACACAAATTAATCATTTTAAAGTAATGTACATACAAATGTTCCCTCGAATAAACAATTATAAATTATCTGATTTTGGAATAATGGCTAATAATCGAATATTATATCTAATGGAATGATTATTGTTTGTTGGTTCGTCTATATTATGTATACGTTTAACGCTTTGTCCCTTAATCACATCCTAAATATTTATATATCTAAATATGTTACCTATAATAAGATATAGGGACAACAAACACTTTTTTGTATACAAGATTTTACCCTTGATTGGCTGTTAGAGATGACATTGTGACAGACACCTTTTATAATATGTCCTGATTATTTATTAACATTTTTTATAGGTAAATGTCTGTGAGTGACTATTCTAGGGATGTATTCACTCATCCCTGGAATAGTACCTAGGGACCAATACCTTTATGGCTTTTAATACTGTTGTTATTTTTTGTGATTTTATTTTAATTGTATGTAAAGATAAATATAAATAATAATAAATTAAAATAAATAATAAAGATCTAATAATTTTTTCCTTGTTTTATTTGAGAAATATGTTGTTGAAAACAACTTAATTTTTTCTCTGATCCACTTTTAGAATGTTTTGTAATTTCAAAATTAATGAATACTTTTACTCATCTATTTAAAAAAAAAAAAAATCTGGTTTACCCAATTTTTAATTGAATCGTTATAAAGACTTACGGCCATATTATTTAGTGGTTTTAAAAAAAATTACGAGTTTAAATTAAAACCGGCGAAATAAAATTTAAAACCAACCCAACAATATTCACTTTTTATAACCGAAAGTTATCGGCCTCCAATGCATTAATAATGCATTATATTATCGCTTAAAATGTCGCAAAATATAAGCGATAATGTTTCTTATTAACGCATACATACGGACAATATAAATGCCATATTTATAGCGGCTCTCTTTGCCTGTTGCCATTTACAACGAAAGCCGCTCTTTGCAAGTACATGGATTCCTGTACCTAAATGGTTTATTATATGGCCTGGCTTATGTGAGGTCGTCGGTTCAATTCCGGCTGGCAGACCGAAGTGTTTTTCGAATGTAGCACTTTAAATCAGTAGGTTCCTCTTTCTATTCATAGCCTTTTTCTGAAATAGGTTATTGATTTGGAATAACGGAACATCGTGTGTGCGTGTGTATATGCACCCTTATACAACAGTAAGTGTATGATGGCGTTGATGATTTACGATTCCGAAAATAAATAGCAAGATAGATCGCGGTGCATAGAGATATCTCGAACGAAGAACGAACGAACGAAAAAGAACCAAATGAAAGTTTGAAGACATCATTGAGTTCGACAACGACAAGATGAATTGGCCGCGAAACCGCAGATAACAGTGTTTTGGAAAATTATATGCCAATCGAAACATTTTTTGTGGATCATACCAAAATCGTAATCGACGAAACATATAATGACGACCTATACACCGGCGCCGTCGACGTGGCCCAATATAGAAAATAAGGAAAATTAAATAATATGTTTTAATTTATTTGAAATTTATTGAATACAAAATATCCCATTGGAAACAATATTTTACATTTGCCATTCATTTTCATTCGCCCTCCAGCATTCGTTGCGCAAACGTTGCGAAAATTTCGCGTAGCGTCATTTGTCGGCCTGCTTGCGACTGTGGTTGGCTTGTTCACTTTCGCCAGCAACTGCCTCATTTTGCTTGATCGAAAACAATTTTAATCATTTTAATTAATTTTCGAATAAAATAAAACACAAAAACGAACTTTTAGTATACTTGCTGTGTCCCATTCAATTGTACATTGACCCGGAACGGTGTGCACATGTAGGCTGTATTAGCATACCCGCCATCGACAACATAATCACCATATCCACCCCGGTGCAATTTTTGTCGCATTTCGCAATTGCTGATGCGTAAATCCGCATCGGAGGTAGACGAACATTGATAGAGAAGTAACCGTGCCGACTACGAAAATTTTCTCTAATGCAATCTAAACAGTGATTTTTATATGCGTGCAGTAAATGGCTCGGATGCAACACGGGAAACCCGCATTCTCTACGAATGCTACCGCCTTTGCCTGGCGCTAATTTTCCGTTTGTGGCTTCCGAATAAACGTTTGAAAATTTTAAATAATCACGTCGCATACGTTGGGTCAAAATTTTGTCAACTGCCGGCTGCTGTTTGTAGAAAATGCCACCATCCGCAGTGTAAGATTATTTTCTGCAGTCAATTCACGTGAACATCGCAAATCAATGCAGCTTTCGTCAATCGAAAGTATTTTCTCCAGTCGACATTCGGTACGATCATCAAACTCTTCTTCATATTCTTCCGATGAACACAAAATGTGTTTTTTTCATTGTTAAAATCATTTTGTAAAAATATAACATAAAATACGCGTTTGCTTTTGATTTCCAATTTAAATCTGTCAAAAATGTAAATGTATATATGAATATTGGCGAAATAGCTTTAAAACCTGTTTTATAACACGTAAAACTAACGAAATTGTCGTTCTTTTAAAAACGAGTTTTATCGTGTTGTAAAGATTTTTCGGTTTCAAATATTTAAAACTGGTTTTAAATTTAAAACACGTAAAACTTATTGTTACTCAAGAATCCTACGAAAACGTTCAGTGGTGAAATTCAGTGCACATAAGTTCGACATAAGCAAGTGACAACCGAATTCGGAAATAAATAATATTTTCACCATTTTTTAATCTATAATAACAATGCATTTTAAACAAAAATATTGCTGAAAATTAGAAACGTAATCATTATAAACGTGAATGAAGACATTCCACATAATTAATAGCTACATTTTGTACATATGATGTATCCATCGTCTTTGACTTGCCTTGATATCGTTTGCTTTCTTGGCTTCACGCATAACACAAAGAACAAACACATTTTAGCTGCATTTAATCTCTGTTTATGTCTAACGAATATGTAATTATAGAATGCTTAAATTGTATAATATATATATATATATATATATATTATGTACGAAATGTACTTATACACGAATGCATATATAATATATATTTATAATATAGTGGCGTGCAACGACCATAAATACGGTCGTATAATACTTTTTTCTAAGCCGCAAATTCAAACTGGAGCTGTGGTATAATTACACGGGCCCGCAACAACTACATAACTACAAATAGCCTCCAATCAATAATCATATTAATTACAGTAGTATTTCGAAGATGATTAATTTGTATTTGCTCGCACGTCGCACGTCGCACGTTTATATGTACAAATACATTATATATACATATTCAATATAGATTAGCATTAACAATTAATTTGCTTTCGATGCTCGTTGATTGTATATAATTTTGTTGTTGGTATTATGATTTAAACGATCACAAATGTAACATAAGCGCATTATTTTAGTTTTATGATCCTGATAAATACGAATACTGTTTAATTTGGCATATTTAGTTTGTTAGTATTGAAAATACATAGAGAAATGCATTTTGTATTTAATTAATTTTCGGAATGCTTAAATCCGGGTGCTTCCAGGAAATATTGCTGATTTAATATTGACAATGCGTTTGAATCGGAACAATGGCTGTCACACAAAATGATCTCTACACAATATACTATGTGGGGTGCGTCTATGTGTCACATATTATATTTTTGTTCTTTTCATATATAGGTATACATAGAAAATAGTTTTCATGAAAAATTATTGCAGCTTTATTGTGATATTTAACAATTGTACAAAAATGTGTTTTACTATAGCGAACATGTAGGAGTACATTCCAATCGGAAAACAATTAAAAGTAGTTTTCGGTTTCCACATTGAGGAGAAATGAGTCAAAGATTGGAAGGTCTTTTTTTTCTCCTTTTTTAATACGATTGAAAAACATATAGGTTTTAGCTAGCTTGGGTGCAAAGAATACCATAATGTTCTCTGTTCTCTGAATAAAAAATAGAGTCAGAATGGTTTAAAATGCAGTTTTATAAGCAAATGTTTCGTATATTTATATATTGGTTTACGTGAAATTCAACAGACTTTTTTCGCCGATTCATTACGATGGATAAAACATGGATCAATTCTTCATTTCAAAGTCCGCATGCAATAGTCAAAGTAATGGTTTTCTCCAAATGAAAGTGCTCCGAAGCGGCCAATAATGTTACAATGGACCGGAAAGCTTTTGGTCTCCTTATTTTGGGATGCGCATGGAATAATATTCATAGATTATTTTGAAAAAGTTAAAACCCTCTACTAAACATCTTGCTTGGTGTCCCATAAGAAACACAAAAGAAAGCGCTATAAAATGTATCCAAAATCAAAACCAAAACTTGAAATTAACTCAGCACATAATAATAATAATTTCCTAAATTCGTAAAATACAATCACAGTCAATCGAATTGTATTTCAAATATGCGAAATAAGCTTTTATAAAATCTACGTTTAAGCCTCAGTGATTGCGTTAGTTCGACAAACCTTTTTTTCTTAAAATAACTTTTCATTACATTACCATTTCGAAAATGCAAAATCGTACATACACATATATAAAGAGGCAAAATGAAAAATATACGCAAACTTACAAAGAAAATCGGGCGTTTGTGTGTCGTCGATTTTCCATTCAATATTATATGTATATATAATCTAGAAAATCGCATTATTTCACACAATGGCGAACGATCGGCAAAGCGGTGGGCGCTCGATAATAATCTATGTGTATTACATTTTGCAGACGTTGCTTTGTATATAATTATATTGCATATAATCTCTTTTGTGTACGTTATATTAAATAATACAAACAATTACGGCTAAATTTAATTTCAACAGCATTTAATTTTAGGTTGGCAGAAAAGCGTTATAAAACTGATTTTGAATCAATTACAGTAGAAAAGCTCCCGGAATGCAATTCTGTATAAAAGTGAATTATATTAAATTACAGTCCTTATGGAAGAAATTCATATAATCCGGTCGACAGCTATTTTCTGTAGAGTGTTGAAAAATACTAGATCCCTGTGCTTATCGGATTTGGTTATACGGAATGGATGTGTGCTTAAACACATGTTTTAACTTAAACTTTACTATATATTTATAGTTGAAGTAATCAAAATGTTTTCCCATAACACAGTGGATGGGACATGGTCAAAAACTTGTTTTGTATTAAATATAATTTTAAATGATTTTTTAAATATATTTATGGTGTTCATATGACTAGTATATATAATCTTTGTTTTTTTTTAAATAAAATAAAATTTTGTAACTCACATCCTTGTTTAATTGAACACGTTTTCTAAATAAAATAAAATAAAAATATGTTTTATACCTCATCAAACAGACATTTATTTAAAAATATAATTCTACAGGCTCTTAATTCAAACAGAACACTGTGTGTCGTACCGCCTCGCTGGCTATTCTAGAGGAATACCTACACGTGTGCAATATGCGCAGTGATTTAAACACCCCTCAAAAGCTTGAATATCCGGGAAATTTTAATGCCATGTTGCAATGTTATATGGTGTAATTGTATATATTGGATGCTTAATAAAGTAATAATTTATAATAGTGATAAAAGAGGTTGTATTAATTATATATGGTGTAGCTTTATGTATACGATGATGAGAGACAACCCTTATCGTGTGGGTATCGATTAGTGACCGTTAGGACATATTTTTTTCCAAGAGGACCTTTAAAGGACATTTTTCATCATAAAGAATCTGTCTGGAACTGTGTTAATGTTGCCGACTAACCTACATCTATTAAAACACGTATATTTCATGAAATCTTTTCATAAATATTAAGGAAAAACTATACAGAGGAGTCCCATACCACTTTTTAGACATATAATTAAACAATCAAAATAATTACTATAACTAAATTATATTTTATATGCTAATGTAATATAATGCTAATATATTTCACATAAGTTATACATGAAAAAATCTAAAAAATCTAATAAACATTGAACACCTGTGAGGATACACTTCATGCACTTTAAAAATAACCATTAATGTATTTATAGTCATGTCGGGCAGTTCAAATTCTAAAAATGCAAATGGATTATATTATATGTCAACGAGATTATATTATATTATAAATATATTTTTTTTGGGAAACCTTAAAATTTCTTCTACTAAACTACTAAAAAAAAGATGTTATACCGGCAACTCTTTGGATTATTAGGTAAAATTTTATACAAATTACCCTAGTTTACAAAATACATTTCTTATGTACATTTGATGTGTGTGTGTGTGTCTTTTCTTAAGTAAATTCATACGCTGAATTGAATCTTTATTATTTTTAATACTTTTTCACTTTAAAAATATATTTCTCAACTAAATGCACGGTATTGATAAAACAAAAAAAAGATAAGAATTTCTTATTCTTTCTTATCTTCTTATTAAAAAAAAATAAACCCCCTTTAAAGGGTTTTAGTCCCAAAAGCGTCCCAAATTGATCAGGGACGAAATTTGAATATTTTGTAGATTTTTTTTAGAGTATTAATTATTTTTGACCATTTTTATAACTCCGTTTTGGGGTAAAATGTAATGATGCACTTATTTTTATTTTCAGCTTATTTTTTAGAATCCGAAAATTTTTAGAATAAAATAATATGAATAACACATCTAACCGATGTGCCCCAAACCGTTTTCATTGGAAATTTAAAAATGCAAAGATTGTTTTTGACCGTGAGCATGGCTTTGAGTGTAATAGGCTATTTTTTCTCGGAAGTTTGAAAAATGTACATTTTTTATTATTATTAAAAACGAATATAAATATCAATCGTTTTAATACGCCGCTTGCAAGAAAAAAAAATTGTATATGTTATATTCGATTTCCCATGTACATCTGGACCTGACATTTTACGTGGTGTTTTCTTAACGGTTGCCGCTTGCAAAATATAATTAGATAATAATGTGCTTGTCTTGGTTAATCGTTGAAAATTCGTCTTTTCGTCTGTTTATATAGAACAAATTTATACAAAACTATTAATTTCATCTATGGATTAATGCATTATGGCCCAAGGCATATGCAATTAAAATGCTATGGCGTATGTTCAAAGATACGGGCGACCAGATCCTTTCATCATATTTACGTGCAATCGAGCTGGTTGCATTGCAGACATGATCTGTCAGCTGACAGATCAAACAAACAAAAACTAATGATACTCATGCACTAGCTAAAACTTGTCTGCAAATACAAACTGTATTATAATATTCTGGAAACACGTTTAAATATGTATGTTTTTCATATAAAATTTAGTATTCGATATCGCTGGACACACAACGAGCCTAATGCATTTTTAAATATTTTTGTTTAGATATTTGTGTACGTATGTTGCGTCATCGTTAAGTGAAAAGTGTTTTAGTGCGTTAAACTAGTGTGTCTTTGTTGTATACACACATTAAAATTACATTAGGTACAAAAGATACAAAAGATGTGGAAATAAAGTAGAGAATAAAATTGGATTCGGTATCCAGTAATTAAATTAAAAATATTCCAAGTCCGTAAGGGCCACTTTTCTCACATCCTGTTTGAGAATATTACTTCACACCGTCAAAGGTCCAACATAATTTCTAACTTTGGAAATGGTAAATGAAGCAATATGTGAAATGTACAGAGAAGCATGTTATAGGCTCGTCTTACTTGAAAACAATTAGCCTCGGGCCACGACATTGGCTGAAGAGCTGCCTCTTACATGTCTTCCGTCACAAATTTGTACTCTGTTTGCGATTATTTTAACGAGATGATTTGTGCAATTTTGTCGATGCTCAGAAACAACTGTTGACTGCTGATCAAAAAATATGTTTAGAAAAAGTTATGCAACAGGTAGCAAACGAAAGTGAAATTAGATCAAAAAATGAATGCATCGTCTAGAATCGCATCAACGTTACTCAATGGGTGACGTACAGCGCTTCCGCTCTTAAGTATCCAATAAATGTAACCGAATGTACCTCGTTTAGCCGAAAGCCGTAGGACAAATAATAACAAATCTTGAGTAGAAATAACGCAAACGCGATTTTTTTTAATTATTCCAACGCAAAGCACATGTTAACTGACAAGATTATGTGTAAATAATCTTGAGTAATCCTGAGTTTAAATCGCGAATGCATTCGGCCAAACGGCAGTCGGCTAAACGACTTATTATATGGGGTCGCACAAGAAATCTCTTGAAGCTCTTGACCGTACTTTCAAAAATTTCAGAGGAAATTGGTGGAGCTCTATGGCTTCCTGCAGGTGATATTCGACAACAAATGAAAACATTTTTTTTAGCGGATATCCGATATTTCCAGCAACGTAGACAGGGCTTCAGCTAGATTTATTATAAAATCATTGATGTTTTTTGATTTTTAGATTTTAAAATCGTTTAGATTATTTTTCATTTCGATTTTTAACTTATATTTTATTTTATTTATTATTAAAACATCGAATTGTAATATAATTGTTAAAAAATTACGTTTTAAAATTTCGATTTTTATTTTATTATAAACACGTAAATGTAAACTTTTAATTAGTTTTCACCTATAATTCTCGCAGAACCATTACAAACCAAATTTCCGTAATATTTTTACCATTTTATATATTTATTATAAAGTGAAAACGAAATTTTTATTTAAAATGTGGTTAAATCCTGACGAGAAAATGCAATTAATATCCCGAAACTTTAATCCAATGCATATAAAATAACTAGTTAACATTTATATATATATTTTTTTAAAAAAACACACAAATACAAAATGATTTTGCTGTGAAAATAAATCATACAAACATTATGACGTTGCGGAAATATTCGAGCAATCAATTGGCAAGATTAATTGTTGATATCGAAATCGATTAATATTCGGGAACTTTTTTTTTGAACGTGCGAGCTTCGACGTCCATTGGCACGCTCGTTTTTCCGAAATACATATGTGTATTTAGCTTTTTAGTACATTTATTGTATATTCACACACACGCATATATATATATATATATAACTATATACCTATATATAGGTTTAGGTTTTTATTAATGTACATATATGTATTTATTATTAGTGTTAAATTGCCGCGTGATTCGCTGGATTTATAGTTGCATGCGATTAAACATTTAATTATTTTCGAGAAACAATCGTTCCATATAGTATTTATAATTAATATCTCTGTTGAACTATTGCGGTATTTATAATGAACTATTAAATTTACCACTAAATTTTATTATATTTGATTTCAGTGTTTTTTATTGTTATAGATTTATTATAGTACTTAATTAAACATTTCATAAAACTATTTAGAGAAATAAATCAAAAACTGTTATTTTGCTATGAAAATGTATATTCGCGGATTTGCTTGAATTTTTCAAGGACTGCGAAAAAAATCAATGAGAATGTTTAACATATAAGTATAAACATACAGGTAAATTCAAATCTATATAGAGAATTCCAATAAAATATCCAAAAATATCTACTAAAATAGATTACATTTAAAACGATGAAGACTAGGCAAAAGCAAACCGAGTTTAATTTTATGTTAACACATGTTGACTTTGAACCAATTAACATTTCCAAATTCGATATGCTTTAACGATTCGCCGACGACACGAGTGTTAATGCTCAAATGCTAACGTTTGCCAGATTAAGAATGCGTATAAATATATTCTATATATATATTATTTATGAGCGTAATTTTTATTGAGACTATAATAGAATAAATATAAATAAAATTCAAAATTTATTTTCGATATTTACAATAAATATTTTGCGTAGTTTGTAATATTTATACATTTACATATTTCAAAACATAACAATGATAAAACAGGCCAGAACATAAATAGTATCGCCAACATTAGTATCTTTTAAATTTTAGCCAACATTTTAACCCTACCAGGTCTTGTAAGATGTTTCATTCGTTTTGATAAAATATAAATCAATGCAGATTATATTAAACTTTTGTTAAATATCTTAGTAAATGTGTGTCTGGTCTACCAGAACTAGTGGTTTCGTCAGTTTCACGTTAGGGAGAAAGTACTCTTTAGGACAGAGGATCTTTGGCACCACCCAACCCTTTAAATATAAATATTTTTATTGACGCATATTTCATTTCAATAATTTAATATATATAACAATACTAATTAATAATATATAATGCATATTGGTAGATTGATTGACATACAAAATAATTGTTATATAATTACAATAAAATAAAATCGCAAAAAAAAGATCGATCACATCAAAGATATCTCCAGTTTCCTGGTACGCCGAAGCATAAGTAACTAACGAACGATCACCTACCCTTAGGGTCTAT
>JANSTU010048149.1:0-10278 GCA_027564075.1 Bolitophila hybrida | reverse complement strand
TTAGAGTCGTCATTGATCCATTCCACTGAAGAAATGTTAAAATCTCCAACAATAAACACAGTGTCATTGAATTTAATTTCCTGCTTACAGCATCACTATATACTACAAAAACAAAACCACTGTTCGACTTTCTTTCCACTCGATTTTCTGTCCATTCTACATCAGCGTATCTATAAAATCACAACACGACTAAGTAAAAGTTTCATGTGTGCTGTTCCCTTTATTCCAGTCATTTTTTGTGTTGGTTTTCCGACTTGACGAGCAAAAATGAAGATATTCGCAGATATGTCCGGACGAGAATTTACCGAAATGCACAAAACAACGATTCTCCGATATCAACTCCTTTTCCATAGTTTGTATCTAGTGGATAGCTGGAAATAGACGTTGGTGACTTTTACTATTGACTTTCGCATCAAACATCTTTATATGACACGTTCCACGACCTTCAGCTTCTACGTCCAGAAATGGTTCCGACAGTTACTCGTCCTTTAACTGATGTATCTAATTCACTGAAGAAATGTTTATCAGCTGCGATTTGACACGATGCTTCTGAGTCTTTATTATTCAACTTCCTTTGTTCTGTGGATTACCAATGATAAATGCGAAATCTAATTTATTCCCAGCTGTGTTTGCATGTTCCTTAGATTTATTTTTATTCAACCACTCCTTGCATTGTCTGCAGTCACGCTTTGCATGTCCCCTTTTCTTGCAGAAATAGCACTCCTTATTGTAGTTTGACTTTTGGGTGGGGTCTTTAGTGCCGTCTCTGATTTAAATTCTGTGCTACTCCGCTTCCGATGCTCCTCCAATAATTTTGATTGTAATAAGTATGTTGTTGCCTCGTTGTAAATTTTAGTCCAAGACTAAACGATTCGTTGAGGTTTCGAGTTTGCAATTATACTCCAGAATTCTCTTTAACTAGAAGCATCTCCATATGAAATAGTTCATTGTTCAACTTTGTGAGCGAAAATTTGGTGACTAACCACACAAATAATACACCTTTATTTAATTTGCCGATTTCCAAAAGAACTAATTGTAAACGTAAATGGGCCCATAACCTGTTTAAATGTACAGATTTGTAGATCGGATTATGTATAAAAAGAATTATTAACGCAAGATAAAACTCCCTGAATTTAATAGGAAATCACGTCCATTAGATTTTAATACAGTTTAAATAGTAATACAATAACATACAGTTATAATTCAAATGTCAAAATTGTTTTAGTGTTTACACATTATTATATAATTTATAATAATATAATAATATAATTTATCAATACTGACAGTGGTATTGAATTCAAAATGCATATTCCAATAAAAAGAACGTCGGAATTCTCTTTCGAATCAAATCGAACGCACAAATGTATTGTAATATTGTATTGATTTTTTAAAACACACTATTATTAGATATTTTGTTCTTAAATAAAAGAAAGTATACAAATGTGCGTTTAAAAATTAAATTAATTCAATTATTAATTCACACCGCTCAATTTCTCAGAGCGTTCAAGTGAGCTACGTCGCTGCGAATGTGCTGTTACTTTGAGGTTCAAGCTTTTTGGTCCATCAATCAGTCTGTACACAACGTATTATTACCGGGATAGGGCATTGGAGTGGAATGAATATATGGGATATATTAAACCAGTAATAAATATGCGCTGTGACGGCGACGTACTAAACGAACTACTTGCCCGCATGACCTTTAGAACTAAGATATTTCAAGCTATAGGACTTCCTTGGAGCCACTTGAAAACGTAAATGTTGTAATCGGTACAACACACACATGACAGTATCCGTTTCTCCTACGTGTTCTGACCGCCGGACGTACTGAGTTTTGATATCATTGGAATTGTGTCGGTCAAAATTTCTATATTTATTTGAAATTGGTTAAATATCTATTTAGTATATATATATATATATATATATATCTATCAAATACTTACTTACGATTATTTGAAAAAATAATCAACTTAATTAACATATTATTTTTTTTTCCAGTTTTTACCATTCGATGTCTTGATAAAACGCCTTTGCAAAGTGTTATATCCTATCCTAGGTTTGATAATAATACAATATCTCCAGATTGTCTAGAAAAAAACTGTTTTGAAGATATTCTATATAAAATTCAATCTAGAATAAATAAACGCAGAATAAACTTGATACAGTTTTTCATGGATATGGACAAGTAATTATATAACTAATTAAAATAAGTAGAAATATAACATAACATGTTGATATATTTAGATTAAATATTGGACACGTGAGTCCTTCTCAGAGCCGACAAATAATTTTATCAAATATTATGTTTTTGTCGGAATACGACATAAGAGTTCTAGAAAAACGATATATAGATGAGAGTGGTTTTAATTACTTATTATTTTTACGGGAAGCCGATCCATCCGAGTTTTGTAATATAAAGGCATGCATATTATACATATAATATAAATAAACAAAATATTTATAAGTACAATAATGAGTAGAATTAATAAATGTTATATAATTTCAGAATAATTTCGATGACATTAATATGATAAAAAAAACGCAAGATACAATTCAATTTAAAGAAAAAAATATAGTTTCTGTTATTGCAAAAATTAAGGAAATTGTTATACAAAAACGAATTAATATTTATGACTTTTTAGTTCAATTTGATAAACACAAAGAGTTATCAATTTCTCAATCGGTATTTAGACGAGGACTTGTCAATGCTGGAGTTTCTTTGACTTCTGCTGAAGTTTGTTCAATTTCAAAATTGTAAGTATATATTATTTATATTTAATTATTTGTATTTATTCAATGTATTCTTTGAACACGAGGTTTAAGTCCCCGCTTCGACCTGACTGTGTCGATTACAAACGATTTTGCCAAACAATTGAAGAATCCTTTCACCAAACTAGTCTTGAGCGCTGTCCACTAGTTGTTCCTTTACAACACTTCGTGACTAATGATAGCTGTAGCAATGCCCTTAATAATGATGAACGTGAACAAATTTCAAATGTATTGAAAATTTTATCCAAGTTTCCAGATCAAATTTCAAATTTAAGCTCAATATTTCAAGTTAACATTTTATTTTTTTGATATTCAACAAATTGATAACAAATAAATTTTGAACAGGACTTTGATAAAGTAAACTGTGGAGTATTATCAAAAAATCAATTTTTTCGAGCTCTTTCTTTGCGTGGAATGGACAAATTTATAACTACAAAAGATTTTCAACTTATATGCAAATGTTTTGGATTTGAAAGAGGTAAATTTTAATATGAAACTTAATTGAATTCATTGTTTTTTTTTCTTTAGGTCTCCGAATGGGCATAAATTATCGATTATTTCTTAAAAATTTAGATGTATTATTTTCGACACAAATATGTAATGTTTAAACATTAAATTGATATAATACAAATATTACCTACCCATATTATTTACGTTTAAAATAATGAATCGAATTAGATTTTGTTCTGAAATTTTAATAAAATTGATCATATAACATTTTTTTAAGGGAAACATTATTTAGTTCTAGGACTTTTACGGACAACACCTGAAGAACCATTTTTAGATTTAACAGAAGGAACTTTTGTACCATCTAGAACTTCGGATTCACCATTGGATTTTTTTTTTTTTGTTTCTTTGCGTTTTACATTTATAACAACATTTGCATCTATGCTAACATCAAGTTCAAAGTTAAACTCGTAGGTTTTTTTTGATTTCTTGTTATTTTGTATAGAAATGTCACTGTTTACTATTAAATTTGATGAGTTCGTGGAAGATGTTACGTTATTTTTTTTTTGCTTTCCAACAGATGGTGGAATCAATTCCATTTCAGAAATTGGACGTTTAAGAGTTTCTTTTTTAATTGGAGAATTAGGATTTTTGTTGTCTGCACTATCAGACACTTTAGTACTATTCAATTTAGTCGAATTGAATTCTAGATCGCCTGTGTTTTTTTTTCGCATATTCCTTAATTCATCTTCAAAGATATTTCGAATTTTATCGTAGTTTGGAACGTCATTAAACTTCATCGATGTAATATATTCAAAAAACTTATAAATTGGATCTAAAACAAAATTAAAATATAAATTAAATATATTAAATATTGGTAATATTACCTGAGCATGAACTGTTGTTTGTTTTGAAACATTCGTCAAGAGATATTCGTGTGTTTTGCATAAATGATTCTTTAGCTTCTTGAACTTTAATGGGTTTATCCAAAAGTTTTTTAAAAATCCAAGGCAACTCAGCACCTGACCAATGCACAATATTATAGGCTAATATTTCAAGATCTCCGCGCATTGTAGGCACGCCATAATGAGCATCTCTAGAAGTATACTCTATTGTGCCATTGTGCATTTTTTTCGGGTCTGGCTTGAAATCTTTTGTTGTGTAATGGCAGGCCAAACCATAATCTACCAAATATATTTGACTATTTCCACCTTTTCCAAGTCCCAATAACATGTTTGCTCCCTTTAGGTCTGCATGGACATATGTACATTTATGAATATATTGTAAAACATCCAACTGTAAATAAATATATCAATTATTATTTTTCTTTATAAATAAGATATCAAAATAGTAAGCACCATTTGAATGACTATACGATAAATTGTATGACTTGGAAATTGCTTATTATTATCGAGAAACAAATTCCATATGTCTTTTCCATATCGTGGTATTACAATAAATCTATGTTTAATATCATTTAGTTCGTGTGATCCACTTCCAACGTAATGCGGCATCCCAATAGATTTGAGCCCACGCAGTTTACAAAACTTCTGTACTAAAATTTATAAGTCATATAAATACTTTTATAATTAGTTCTACTGTTGTAATTATATTAGGGCTTTTTTAGTTTTAGTTTTAACATTTTAGGAAAAGAAAAAATAAGTCTGAGATCTTCCTTCAATATTGTAAAACATTAATTAAATTTAATTAGTTTTTAAGAAAATATAAGTGCATTACACAAAACCATACATATAATATCAACTTTAATCATGAACATTGGCCTTAGGGCCATTTTTGATTACAATATTAACCCTAAAGCTCTTAACAAGAGCCTGAGAGGCACTTTTTTGTAATCTTAAATATTTGTGCAATACATTTTCTTTTACACAAATGACTTTATTCTAATTACATATAATTGGATACTTTTTCTCATCAAAACTTAAAATTTACAGGTCATTTTAACCTCTGGTTAAGAAGTTATAAAATATGTGAAGAGCTTTAGGGTTAAATAAATAAATAGTATATTTATATGACATCTTTACTGACAGATTGTATCTATTACAAAAACTTTAGAAAGAATTGCATGATTTTAGATAGTTGAATAGTAGAATTGTATGCATATATATTTATTTAGAGATTTTGTCAATTATTATTACTTTCATCCTGTTTGGCGTTCCTCATGTAAAAGTGCATTTCAACAAATAATGGTCCATTGTTATGAGGTTCCTGTTATACATATAATATTTCTCAATCAAACATAAATAAATAAAAAACTTATACATACTATGATATATTAAAATAATGTCTTTTAAATGTTAATTAGTTTTCTTGACAAATCTTGAAATGATAGTTGAACATTTATAAATACATATATACTTTTTATTGATAAAAAATAAATATAATTAATTATACAGAAAATAATTTATAAATTCTCAAAAAGTATTCGTACATTTATTTTAAATATACAAGCATAAAATTAATATTTTATTAATGCCAACGACGAAAGGGACTTGTTCTATGAGAAAATGGACAGTATGACAAAGTTCCAGCACGAAGCATAAAATGAATTCTAGGTGATTTTATTGCCAAAGTTGGTAGAAAAAACATATGTACCGACAAACGATAAACATTTATAGCCTTTATGAGATTTCGAACGACAATGTTGTTGTTTTTTTTGCAAAAAAGCCGTTGTCACATATTGCGCTCAAAAAATATACACAAAGATGGCTCGTGTATCCACGATTCTAAATGGTACCGGTCGTTGTGTACTAGCCGTCATCCCTTTATCTATCTCTAAAGAAAACGCTGAGAAGATACGGCATCGAGGTGCTGAAAAGAAGAAGTCATGCAACAATAACAGGCTAAAATGAAAAAAAAATGCAAAGCAATTGCGACAGAAATATGCTTGAGTTAACCTCGACGATTAACAGGCAGAGTTTTAATAACAAAGCACGCCGAAACACGCGATCAATGGTGAAAACGGCGTATATGTCTACCTTAAAAACATACATCAAAACTTTTAGCGCGCGGAGATAGAATGGTTGAACGGCACTAACGATACGATATCTTCAACTGTTATTTCATGATTTGTCAAGAAATCGAAGTCTGGATATTTATTGTAACATTTCAACTTAAACTTACTATTTTGACCACAAAACTGTTGTCAGTATCATTGGCTTTCTTCCCAGTTTTATGTGCAGAATAAATTTCTCCAAATCCGCCAGTTCCAATAGACATCCCAACAGTATATTGTTGCTTTGACAAATCGGTTAAAATTTCACCATTTGGAATAGGAGCAGGCATTTGATAGCCTTTATTGTTCTTCTTTATTTTGTCCTTAGGAACTGCTTTTTTAATGGGTGTTTTCGTAGATTTTGGCGGCATGATGCGTATTTTGCATGTATTTATTGTTTCACTATTTATTAAATTTAATAAATTGTTCTTATAATACTACAAAAAAAGGCTTATACTTCGAAACTGAAGTTATAATTTGTTATGATTTGAATTAATGAGATTTGCGAATTTAATTTGTAAAATTGTAAATATAAATATGGCTCATTGGCTATATGTTACTTGATACATTACTAACAGTGTTGCCGTTGCCGAAGTGAGTTTATATACAAACTTTACTTTTCTGGCTTTGACTGTACTCATTTGAGTAACTTATTTTTTAAATAGATGGCGCTAGGAGAATACATACATGATCTTTTTATTTGCAATTCTCGTGTGCGGCAAATTAAAAATGCAATTAGAATAAATACTAATATTTTATCATAAGTTCACATTTTATTATTAAAAAAAAACTTATAAATTTTCTAGTAGTTTAGTACAGAAAAAATTTTAGAAAATATAAAATATTAATAAATATAAAAATAAAAAATAAAAATAATACAGATTTAGTATTTGTGATATTTGTCTAGAAGATCTCCACTCATTCGATCCTTTGGGATATAGCTCAAGTGTGCGATGCCGCACACCGGAATTTTTTTTTAATTACGGGTTCACACGACTGTGAAATTGTTTCCAAAATTATTACTATATATACCAACCATAGCCATAGCCGAGGGGGTTAACGCGTTGGCCTGGATAATGGGAGGTCACCGGTTCAATCCCGGCCGGCCGGTGTTTTTCGAAAGTAGCACTTTAAATCAGTAGGTTATCAAGAGGAATTAATAGCCTATTTCTGAAATAGGTTATTGATTTGGAATAACGGAACATTAATCCCATCAATTAAAATATACACACGCACCATGTATAGAACAATAAGTGTATGATGGCGTTGATGATTCACGCTTCCGAATAACAATAGCAAGATAGATCTCGGTGCATAGAGATATCTCAAAAATATGCGCATTTGCCCTGCAAAGGTGTTGGAGTCGCGTTAGGGCAAATTAGGACTTCTAACCATCGGGGATGTGTTGTGTGTGTTAGAGCACAGTAGCTCCAATAGGAGTATCACAACACAAAACAGCACATTAGCATGACCTGACCAGTCGTGTAAACCCGTAATGGTCAATGAATCGGGTGTGCGGCATCGCACACTGGCCTTATGTCCCACAAGAGATTACAGAATCCAATGAGATATATTTGTTAACGTGTGGTGTGGTTTAATTATGTATTGAAAAGCTAAAGTCGAGGCGCATATGGTGGTACTATATCACTATATCACTATGTAAGGTAGGATATATTCTTAAAAAAAACAAAACCACACCAGCTACAGTGTTTATTTTGATAATGTGTAGTTTGTTTATAATTACAAACTGGTAGTACATTGAAATCCGAGAGAAATTTGTTAAGCTTTTCAAATCTTTAATTACTTTGGCGTTTTTTTTAAAATAATAATAATAAATACGAAAATATTTTTTTTGATAGAAGAATTAACCTTATTTATTATTTTGCCATTTTATCAATTGATTTACATTTTAAATTCAAGTTTGTAATAATAAATTAATAAATGTACGTGCAGCTGCTCGGTAGTCTACATTATCCCTGTTTTTTGCATGAGAACAATCTGGCGAGGTGCCGGTTAATTCCCCGAAAACCAATTTGCCGAAAATCAATTTGGCTAAAAACAATTGGCCGAAAAATAATTGACTGAAAAACAATTGACATTTTGTGTGTATGTGTGTTATCCAAGAATTATCAAAAGTGTTGGCCATATGGTACTATTCCACATCCCTCTATCCGCCATTTCCAAGGGTGTTTTTACTTAAGCCATATGAAATACAGATTGGGGCGTAATTTAAAATAATACAAAAATATGCAGTTATTTTAAAAAAAATATTTTTGTTATTTTTATGTTTTAAAAAAATATATTTTCGGTGAATTGTTATTTTATTGTTGTTTGGATAATTGTTTTTCGGCTAACTTTCTTTCGGCCTATTGTTTTTCAACCAATTGTTTTTGGACAATTGTTTTACTGTCACCATCATATCTAATTGCGTCGAATTGAGTAAATTTTGTTACGCCAGTCTAATCTCTAATATAAATGGGTGAGAATTATTTTACAGGCGTAAGAAAAATCAGTCGATTCGACTTGATTACTTTATTCTTGTTCCTGACAGCGACAAACTTCTTCAATTTACATATATTTTTTATATTTTTCTTTTTTTAAACTGAAATAATTATCTATATATAGTGAAATAATAACAAATCAACGTGTGGTGCGCGAAGACACTAAAAATGAATATAGATTCAGACGGAGAAAGTGAGGGACAGGAGAAAATGTTAAAAGAGAAAGAACCAAATATTGAACAAATTAAAAATATATTGGGCATAAACCCAACATAAACTAGTGAAAATGAAATTGATATGAAAATTAAAAGTGCAGGCTGAAATATGCCGTAGGCATAACATTTTCCCCCTGATCATTTTTCTTCTTTTTTTTGGCCGGTCACCCTCCTATCACCCTTTTAAAGGCTTTAAAGATAAGTAATTTCAATACCTATAATTTAAAACAAATATTAACTAAATCCAATTATTCTTAAGGGAGATAGGGGGAATAAGGTCATCGCCTTCTATTTGCCATTCCCAAGGGTTGTTTTCCTTAAACGTGATACAAAGGGTGTTGGATATGGAGTACTATTCCATGACCCTCGATCCGCCATTTTTTTTGTCTCATGTTTCGGAAGTATTCCGAATTCCATTAATTTATTAATGAGGGAAATACTATTTTCATATTCCTATTCAATCTGCCAATATCAAACACGGTAATAAAATCCATCGCAACCGCAAGAGCTTTAAATGTCGAATGAAGACAATTTCGTTCATGCCACCTGTATTTATAGATTTTGAATTTGGTCTCCGTATTTGAGTGATTATTTTAGAAACTACTACTACTGTGGTCGGTGTGTGCGGGATGTGTGTGGGGGTGGGGGTGTGGTTGTGTGTGGGTTGGGTTGTGTGTGCGGGGATGTTGTTTTTTTTGTTGGCCAAGAAGGAAAGAAACGACTTTATGTGTAAATGTTTATTTTCCGTTTTTTCAACTTTAAACTGCCACCACGCGTAAATAATAATTTACACAGACACCAAAATAGCACGACTGTTTTCGGCAACTTTTTACCTTTAATAATTGCACATCATCTTTTTTAACCCTCTAATGCCCTCCTTTTCTACGTACAACTACAAAAAATTACATTTTTACCCCTTTTTCCCTTAAGGATTTTCCGATTTCTTTTTTTTTGTTATAGGTATTAATATTACCTATCGATTGATATATTTCGACCCCCGCTAGCCCCCCTTAACTGCATTATTCTGATATTTTGATCAAACTTTAAAGCATCTTAAAAGGGTAATGACCTCCAAAAAAAGGGTAATGATCAGGTAGTAAAATATAACATTTTGTTGTTGTTTTTTTCTCTTACGCGCCATAAAGTGCATTTTTGCCCTTTACTGAAAAATCAACGCAATTCGTACAAAGAGTAATATACTACTCTGTCAAATAAGTACCCGGAAATTCTCATTTTTAATTTTCCCGCTGAGAATATTTAAAAAAAAAAATTCCCAGGTTGGCAGAACTGTCAGCCACTATTCTGTCAATTTTTATTGCTATGTGTCATTTAGTTT
>JANSTU010048148.1:0-10279 GCA_027564075.1 Bolitophila hybrida | reverse complement strand
ACATGGCGTCGTTCAGCGCACCTATCGGAAAAAAGTTGAAGCGCACCTATTGAAAAACCCTTTATATATATATATATGTATATAAGTGTGTATGTAATAAATTAAAATGCACTTGAATGAATGTTATAGAAATGAAAGCTTTAAAAAGCTCTTGGCACTGGCGAGTTTCATCGATTTCCAACTATTGAACAATATCTATAAATAAAATACAGACAAAATTGTGCACAGTTTTCCGAAAATTACATGCAAATTCTGCAAATTCTTTACTGAGTAATGTATTTTTAGCATAAAATATGCAAATGTACAAATGTCTCGCCGCATTCAGAATACATATACATACACACATACATATACATATATATATATTATATAATATTTATGCAGACACATTAATTTTTATTTTTTTTTTTAAATATAAATTACTTCACACACATTATTTACAATTACTTATTATTAAGTTTAATTTGTATTTACATCACTTGTCGCGTCGGTTCCGACGTGCGCGCATTCACGCACTCGCCGGAGTACAGCATATTTATGCGATATATGCTTCTATACATATATACATACATATGCGCTCGTAAAATATATATACTTCAATTACACATGTATATAATGTACGAGTACTAAGTATAAATATAATAAATGTACTTTCTCGCATGAGCAGCGACCATGCGCCCGTATAAAGTGTATATATATAAATTATGCTCCGTCTCCGTCTAGCCCAAATGCATAGCACCACCCATTAGACTGGGGTGGAAGTAGCCCATGTACAGCTGTGCACCGGGAGCACCACGACCGAGTGCCGCCATTTTGATTTTTTCCAGTTCGGCTTCCTGGAGTCGTTTCGCCTTGGCACGTCGATTTTGAAACCAGATTTTCACCTGTGTTTCGGTCAGTCGGAGCGATGATGAAAATTCGGCACGTTCGGCAATACTCAAGTACTGTTTCTCGCGGAATTTCTTCTCTAATGACAGCAATTGTTGTGTGGTAAAGGGCGTTCTTGGTTTCCGGTTTGGTTTGTGCTTGCGCAGATTGCACTTGATGCGTGGTGGTTCATTGTTATCTGGAAAAAAAGGTAACGATTAGTTTAAATGTTCTGTATAAAATGTGTGTATATTTTCAGTGTGTAATTTCCTCAATACAAATTCGTGTTTTTTTTAGCTGTCGTGAAGCCTTATCTAAATAGGATCGAGTTCTATGTTTATTAAATGCTAATTAACGCGACGCGCTGCTTGACTATATACAAATTGTATATAATACCGGAATAATTAATGTGTTTCTATAATTATATTCGTGTGACCGAGTCACTTTTCATTCAATATTCCACATGTATAATTTTAATTTGTAAATTATAAAATATATATATATATATATATATATATTAGCTATAATTATGCTATAATATTAAATTTATAAACTAGCTAAATTATCTATATAAATTTGCTCGGGTTTTATCTTAATCGATGCGCGGAATTTGTTAATTCTTGTAATTTATTGCGCGGGATTTTATTGAATTCGTGTTTATAATTTTGGATTTAAGTGAATGAGCGTGTGATTTGTTTTCTGCAACAATTACAAACAATAAAAATTAATTTGTGACTTGGTAAAATTTCGAATGGTAAAATGTACTAGAATTTGTTTTTTTTTTTGACATTTCACAAAAAATACTAAAAAATAACTACAAATTGAATATTGATGAATTTTACTTAAAAAAAGCAAACATATTTATATTTTCAGAGTATTTCTTGAATTAAAACAGTTATTGTCTTGCATTTTCTTCAGTACCGCTTCGTGTGAAAATCCCCTATCCGCAACTAATCGACTATTAGCATATCGTTCTATTTCCAGAGTCACATACTTCACTAATGAGACCTTTCGCGAGAGAGAAATATATACAAACAACAAAAAGTAATCGAGAGAGAGACTCGCGGAATGTCTCCGTTTAAATAGACACATTCCGAAAATGCACCATAAATCTTATATGCGTCGGAAATTTATTGAGCCTATATTTTTTCAGTTGAAAGCGCGTGCGCAATGTGCTCCATTAATATCATCATCGCGTAGAATTTGTATAAGTGCATCTTATACACACACACACACACACATATATAAGAAAATACAGAAGGAAAAACAGCCGTTTATATGCACATGTGTCACTGGGTTTTTTGTGTCTAAAGTAAGCGTTTCTATATACAACGACAGAAAACACACACACACACACACACAATTATAATATTTAAATGTGTATCAAGTTTTTCAGAAGAGATGTCTTAATTAATGTTGTCGCTTTAAGACACTTAACATGATAAATACTATAAGACATTCCGGTAAGTGTGTAGAACAAGCGATATAATAGGTTTGTGTGTCAAATTTGATTAAGGAGCGTATGTCATGTTTTGATAGGTCACCAAAGGAACTTATTTTTGGATAAATATATATTATGACAATTTTTGGGAAACATTAATTTAGTCAATAAAATGCCAATGTCTATAATAAATTAATATCGTGTCCCGATACACGCCCATCGCATTAAAATAAACACGATATTCGAAAATATAAACACTCACGAAAAAGGGGTTTAAATGCTAAACGATTGCATCTTAATTACACGTTCTCTGTGTATACACCTCTTTTTTAAAACTAATGAGCATCTGGCGCGATTCTGTATGAGTCGTCGCTGTGAGTCGTTAAAGTGAGCGCGCGTGACATTTTCGAAATCATTACGTTGAACTTATTATACAAATCAACATACTGACTGGCTACTGCTGTTGCAAATAAGCCTTTATTTGTTTAGCTCGAATCATTCAGAAACTCAATTTACACACAAATTATCTATAATAAAGAATATATCGTTTCAAATTGCGGATATGAGAAAATGTGTACTATACTTTATTAATTTTTAAATTGCGCGTGTATTTTCTGACGGACGCGGGACTGATGGTGGCGCGCGACATATGCATTTCTATATAATAGCTCTAGACATAATATGTATTAACACACATGTATATGTGAGTGCATGTATGCAAATGAAATGGCTTTTCTCGTGCATTAAATTACGGGACAGTTGATTTACTGTTTATATGCAATTGTGTCATGTATATTTTATATCTTAATTTTAAAACAAACCGGGCGCCTTCATTGCAAAAGGGTTCCTATTAAGTCTTGGCTTTTATTAATGAAGCCATTAATTACGAGACTTGCGCTTTTGTTTTCTCTGCCTTCTCTTGGCTGTCGAATCATTAGCAACAGTTTCGCGGTTAATTGTCTCTGAAATTGCATACATGCACAAAGTTAATCGTTTCGAATAAGCATTTTATTTATTTTTGATGGCGCACATGCTTTTGGCGCTCGCACTCGCTACCGAGAAAACGCCGATTTTCTTTCAAGTTTTATTTCTTGCAGTTAATTTCGTTGTAAATAAAATATTTTAGAGACAAAAAAAGCAGGCAGACATCCACAGATTGTTTGTCTGCATAATTAATTAAGATCGCACGCTGATCTCAGTCGACGTTCTGGAGGTCGATCTTTGATTATGTGAAAATAAAATTCTGAAAATAGACAAAAAATAAAACAAAATAAACTTGCATTTTAAACACTGACAAAGCGGTACTGCGCTTTTCTGCAATTGCACACATTTTCAGACAAATTACGCGTGAATTAACCGCAAAGACATGCGAGTGCAATGTACAATGTATGCCAATGAGTATCTTTCATTGTGTGCATTTCATTGAAATGCGCGAGTCCAACTAATTTACTTGCGGTGCCGGTATTTTGTATGTAAACATTCCACCGTAGTGTGTGTGTGTGTTTGTGTTCGATCAAAAGGTATTTTCTTAAGAAACATTTCGAAATGGAAGGGTATTTTGTGTGGTTTCGTTATCGCGAGAGAGGTATTGTGTTTATTTGAATTTTTAAGTGTAGTTTTAAATATTTAAATGGTCAAATAGATTTTTTTTAGAGAACAATGATCTTAGTCATCATACTGATAATTTTGTAGTACTACGTTTTTGGGGCTAAGACCCCTATCACCCTTTTAAGGGGTTTTAAGTTTGCATGAAACTTTTTTATTTGAAGAAATATTACAAAAAATAAATACAAAATCAATAAAATAAGTGCATCATTACATTTTACCCCTATCTCCCCAAAAAGAAGTTACAAAAATTGTCAAAAAAGTTGGTTTTAATTTTAATTTATTTTTTTTAACTACAAAATGTTTATATTTCCTTCCTGGTCAATTTGTAGTACTACGTTTTTGGGGCAAAAGTCCCTAACATCTTAAAATCGTAAAATCTATTTTATGTTCCATTTTAAAAAAAATAATTTAAATTAATTTTTTTTTTATTTGCAGAAATGGTAAAAAAATTAATCAAGTAAATTTTCTGTTGTAAAAATAAGTGCACAATTACATTTAACCCGTATCTCCCCAAAAAGGAGTTATAAAAATGGTCAAAAAAGTTGGTGCTCTGATTTTTTTTTTTTTTTAAACTACAAAATGTTAAAAATTTCTCACTGATCAATTCCCTAACACCCTAAAATCATAAAATCTATTTTATGTTTAATTTTTTATTAAATATTTTAAATATTTTTTTTTATTTGAAGAAATTTAAAAAAAATAAAATGCAAAATCAAGTAAATGATTTTTTGTAAAAATAAGTGCATCATTACATTTAACCCGTATAACGAGTTATAAAAATGGTGAAAAGGGGGGTGTCAAAAAAAGTTGGTTCTAAAAATGTTTTTTTTTTTTTAAATACTACAAAATGTTCAAATTTCCTGCCTGATCTATTTGTTGTACTACATTTTTGGGGCTAAATTCCCTAACACCGTAATATCGTAAAATCTTTTTTGTGATCCATTTTCTTAAAATTATTTTAAATAAAAAAATGTAATACCAACTTTAATGTCCCTTAAAGAGGTTTTAGCCACAAAAACGTAGTACTACAAGTTGATCAGAGTGGAAATTTGAACATTTTGTAGTTTTTTTTTTTTTTTGAGTACCAACTTTTTTTGACATTTTTTATAACATCTTTTTGGGGTGATAGGTGCTAAATGTAATTATGCACTTATTTTTAAAAAAATAAATATTCGATTAAACTTTTTTTTTATGACTTTTATGAATAAAAATGTTTCATACAGACTTAAAACCCCTTAAAAGGGTGATGGGGGTTTAGCCCTCCAAAAACATAGTACAACAAGATAATCAGGAACAACAATTTATCATTTTGTATTTTTTTTTCTTTTTCAAGCAGCCCCCTATAAAATGCAATTTTGACGACTTATTTTAAATAAAATATAAAATAACCAAATGAAAATTCATTAAATTTAAATATTATTTTTTTAAATTGTTTTTTATTATATTTGAGTGTTTTTTCACTTATTATAAACTGAAAAAAAGACAAAAATAACACATTTATTTGTCAGAATTTCGCTTTTCTTGATTTGTATTTTTCTTTTATTTAATGAGTAAAGTAAGTAAGTAGAATGAATATTTTTAGATATTCATGAAATAATGCACAGATCAAGAAAAATGTATTTTTAAAAAATGTTTCATGTATTTTATTAGTATCATTAAATTCGGGTCTAATAATATTTTTTTTATTATCAGAAATATGATATGAAAGACTTTGGCATTTTTGTATTATTTTTTGTAATCGTCTTTAAAAATATAACTTTAAATGAAAAAAAAAAAACAAAAATATTGATTTTTCCCGATCATTTAAATTTAATCTTGAAAACCAAAGTATTTTTATAATTTTTACCCATTTTTTTTAAATATATTGCAGAAAAAAAGCTTGAAATTCATTTAAAACTGATTCGACAAATAAAAAAAAAATGGATAACTTTACTTTTTAAAACAAATCTGTTTATTTCACGAAATTGACTCGTTTTTCTCCCATTCTCAACATTGAATTAAATTCCAACGTAATTTAATAAATTAATAATTGACTAAATTATCACTTTACTTATTCAATAATACTTGTCATCGTAAATAAATCACATAAAAACATAATCAGACAATTTTAAGCAAATAGATTGAATAACATAATGTTTACTCGAGTAATTACACATACACACACATAGACAAATTCTCTGTACATTATTACACCAGTACACAATCGATCGTACGTACTTAAATCAGCTATAGTGCTCAAATACACGTTCACACCCAATTACATCGTTTATTATTATAATTTATCTATTTCGTTTACGTTTTGCGAAACAGTCGCTCGCCAAACGCCAAGGCGTAATTTGCATTGCCGATCCGAAATCAATTAAGTACAATAATATGGATATAGTGAGAGACTCACGCACACAAGCCGCTGCCAATTAATTACCTATAGCCTTTAACACGCTCTCGCACGTAAATAAATAAATCTAAATTCGATATCAATATAAAATGCTATGCATATATGCACACATAAGCAAAGCGATTTCCATTTAAAATCGAAAACCAGTTTGTCTTTCTGATGTGCATATGTATGTGTGTGTATGTTTATTTGCTATAGCAGCAGCAGCTCTCAAAAGTCCATATGATAATATTATTAGTGTAGTATTTAAAATACCATTCACTTGTGGAATAAATGTCTTGTGTGCGATTTTCTTATCGGCGAGCACACAATGCGCGCTCGCAACTGAACTTTTATATAATTATACATATAGGCAAAAACGATTAAGGTGTGTATGTGTGTGTATTTTGCAATTCACCTATGCACATTTTCTCTATATTGCATATAGATGCACACATAATGTGCACATAACTGCAGGTGCAATTTGTTAATCATTAACTAAGAAATGTGTATGCACATGCGCGATTCTATATGCGTCTTTTAATTAATCACGCATTTGCAAATAGACAAACAGTGACACACACACACATACATACACAGAAGATTGCGTTAAATGCATTTTGCAATTTTTTTTGTTCTATCACATGTGTTTTCAATTTTAGGCACAGCGTCTCTTGCTTGTATCGAATTAAGTATATCATACGTATGCAGCGTGCGAGTAATTACACGCATTACAGATTTTGACAGTTTTATAGTTTCGTCAATTCAACGAGCTGTCGGCAAGCATCACATTGAAACATTTCTTTCTTATGCTCGGCTTAATTACACAATTGAAAACATAAACTGCTGTTTTTTTCTGGAACATAAAAAAGGTCAGCGGCGGCAGCTCTAGAAAGAAGCGCGCGGAACCCAAAACGATAAATTTCAAAACGGACCCAATTTTCGAACAATTCTATATAAATACAAAGCAATGTGTTTTTATATATACAGAGGCCAACACGAGTTTTGTTTGACAATTAATTAAGCGCTTCTTTTATAAGACTTTAACGCGCACGTGTAAATCAAGAGTTTACGATGCAGGTGCAACTTGCACACAAGTTAATTGTGTCTGCTTAAAATGTCACCATCAAATTCGCAAGACATTTATACTAATTGGAGAAAAACTGTATATGTTGTGTTGTGGCAGGCAAAAATATCGACAAAAAAAAAATGACCTGCAGCCAAGATTGATGATCGGTTGTGGGGTTGACGCATCAGTCATTATATTAACGGCATTTAGCACAACGGTCTGTAAATATGTAATAAATGATGGTGTGATGCAAAATTAAAAAAAAAAAACGGAACCTTTTTTAATTGGAGCGACCGGTGGCGGCAGGGCTTTGAGGTTCAATTTTGGCTAATATCCTTAAATTGTGCCAAGAAAGCGTACCATTTTCTATTTTTAATGATATTTATAAACACATTAACAAGAAACTAGATTATAAATGATGGAGATAAATTACCTCCATTTATATACAAGCCCATAAAATCACATATATTAAATCAAGGAGCGCCCGCAGATTTAATAGGTCCGCAATAAATCACCGCATAAATCTATTAAAATGTACATAACATGGAATTGCTCTATTTTGCTAATTATATAAATATTATACAGTATTGACTTCAAACGCACGCACGCTTGCACGGCATCGAAAAACACAATGGCTCGTTGAGTTTTCCACCTAGCCGCGGCGGAAAGCGGGCGTTTGCACCAGGTTAAACACGCCACCTTCGATTAAGTGTACAAATTAACCATTAACGTATAATATACAAAATATATGCATTGCGAGCTTTTTAATTACAGTGCGTTAACACTCATTATACAAGTCAAACACATATATTTGATATACGCGAGTTTATACAATATATTGCGAATTTTCCACGCAAGCTTATATATCTAGAGATCGAAAGAAAGAGAGAGAGAGAGAGAGAATTAATTACGCAAGAAAAACAAATGATATGTGTATATACATTTTGCACGACCAATTACGGTTGCTAATTAATGTTTCGACGAGATTAATTAATTCAGATCTTTCGCGCGCAAGCAAACGTACGCACGCGAGCTCGCTTAGAATTCCACGACTTGCGAGAGCTTTCGCAATAGAGCGCGATGGCGGATTACATATATATATATATATGAACATATACAATTCTTAAGGACTATATATTTTTGTCCATATTATATTATAGTGTGGATAATGCACGCGAGTGAGTATACGCACGCACCGTGCGGTTAACGTTCACCGAATTGGGTATGTACTAATTGCTGGCAGGAATGTTTGTGAGCACTTTAATATTTTTTATATATAAATAAAAATTTACTTCCTTTTTAATGTATATAATTTATATTTAATTATATTGCGTATAGAATTTTTAACGTAAAATGTAAAATGTGCTCTTGCAGAAAAGTGCATTTCCTTAGATGGAGGCTATTCGCTTGGCTTGGCCAGTGCGAGTGCATATATTATTTACAGACTGTTTATATTTATAGTTTGTGTTAATTTGCTGTATATGCAATTGATAAAACATGAGGTTAAAATAAAAAAAGGCTTATTCGTATTATTTTTAAAATACAACTTACGAACTGTTTTATATCAATAAAAATAAATAAATTTTTTTATTTATATATTTTATACGAGAATACGATAAAATATAAATCAAATAATATTTTATTATATATTATTAATAAAATGCAATTCACGAATTGTTTCAATATATCAATATTAATAAAGAAAATGTATTATTTAAATATTTTATGCGGAAAAAACGATTTTATCGAATAATTAAAATGTAAATGAAATCAAGTTTGAATAATATTTTTATCTGATGACTTGATTTAATTGAAATAAAACCAAGGGCTGGTTGTTTTTAAATATATATTTTATAATTTAGAGCGGAAACACAAAATTTAAAAATATTCATTAAATCTCCATTTATTTTAGTTACGCGGGCGGTTTTTGACATACAAAAAACGGAAATTCACATAAGTTTTTTGGATGCCAAAAACCGCTTGCCGATAAAAGCATGTGAGTACCAAAGATGTTTTTTTTTTATTTAATAATAATAATAATAAATAATAAATTAATTTAAGATCTCAATTTTGAATTAAATAAAAAAGCACGCATTTTTTTATTTTTAGAACTCCAAAAATTCATTTAGCCACTAAATTTAGAGCCTTTATTTAAAAAGTGTTGTATATCTTAAAAAAAAATAAGATAAAATTAAAAAAATATAAATCAAAACATAAAAAGCCTGTTAAGAAATATCTTTTCTAACATTTAAAAAAACATAAAAATGAAAAAAAAAAACACAATTTATTTAAATAAAGACAAAAAACAGTAATAGCAATCAATAAAAATGATTATAAAATATTCTTAGAACTCCAAAATGTAATTTACCCACTAAATAATAAAAAAGGTTGTTAATCTTTAAAAATATAAAGATAAATTTAAAAAAATATAAATAAAAACATACAAAGCCTGTTAGGAAAACTTTTTCATTACATTTAAAAAAAAAAACATAGAAATGAAAAAAATCCAATTTATTTAAATAAAACAAACAAAAAAAAACAATTTGTAAATTAGTTGCAATCAAAATCATTAAAATATCCCTCGAAATTTGCATATCTCTACAGTCGAGCTTGCGACTTAAACAACACAAATAAACAACATCAACCTACACACACACACACACACACTCTCACAAACATTTAACATATATATATATAAATACCAAAATATATAATTTACATATCAAAAACCCGGTGCCGGAGAGAGAGACAATCGAAACATTCCGGAATATCAATTCGAACGACAAAATGCTTTTTGTTTTGCGCGTTTGCTTGCGCAGATTTACCGAATTCCCGGAAAATTCAATGTCTTATAAAATGTGTATAGGATTTAAAGACAAGAAATATTTCGGTAAGATGCTGTTTGGGATAATTTACATAT
>JANSTU010048147.1:0-10280 GCA_027564075.1 Bolitophila hybrida | reverse complement strand
TCGTTGTTGAGCACTTGTTCAAAGTGCTCTCTCCATCTCTTCAGCTGTTCACAATCCATTGACAATGGGTTACCGCATGCATCCTTCACAGGATCGTGTTTGATGTGCGGTTTGTGAGCTCTTCTGTTATCCGGTAGAGCATCCCATGTCGGCCCAGCCTAGCTGCTGCCTCTGCTGCATCAGCCAGCCTGCTGACCTGTCCCACTCTTGTCGCGTCTTAAGTACACTTCTTTTTACGAGACGAGCACTGAGTTCTTGTTTTTGTCCCCTAAACATGGTGCCTAACAAGCTGACTTTGAGCTGCCGACGCTCTATAATGACGCCAGGACTCGCCTGAAACCCAGTGTTCTCGTCTGCGGTGCCATGCACCGACGACTTCCTCCCCACAGCTGCGGAAAGCGTTACAAATACTTTTCTACCCTCCAGACAGTGGTTACCAGAGTCCGCAGTTCTCTGCAGAGCCGTTGCTTGACCTCAGGGATTTTTAGTCTAGCAATGTCTAGAGAGTGTAGCAATCGATTAGATCGCCATTGCACTACAGCTGCCGTTCGCTACCAATCAACTCGTGTCCGGTGTTTGTAGCCAAGGGTCGTCGCAGTTGTTCCAGTTCCGAATCCGAGTTGTTGATGAGTAGTCTACACTACACTAACCATGCACGCTGCCGATAATCTCTTAGAGAAGTTCAACCGACACCGACCCGAACTGTACAAGTTTTTGTCAACTTAGTTTTCAGACGTATATGTGGCTGTACAAACTAATTTGACAGTTCACAATCGCGTCTTCCCGATACCGATGATAAATTGGCGATATTCAAAACAATAATGACGAATGATATTGCATACGAAAGACTAATTAAAAGCAGTTTAACTTGGAAAACTCAAAACATTTGAAAACAATTTGTTATTACATTCAGGTTGCTATCGGTCAAACTCAGAGCCAGTCACACATTGACACGCCTATTTATGAAGTAGCAATGCTGAAAAACTTTTTGTCGCTATCACCATAAAAAAAATTTGTTGTTGCATGGGTACTGAACAGGTGTTCAAAATAAATTAAAAAAATATTGTAAAAATATCAAAAGGTGGAAGATTTACTAATCGAAAAATGTGAAAAAGATGAAATAATTCCTATAAATCTAGAACTAGCTAGAATTTTCCAATATTTTATTGTCAAAAAGCCACGGGCATACCTTTGCAATACATTTAAGTTGAAGTCTATATACGACTTATTACTCCGATGTTATTGCACTGAATGAAATAATAAAAGAAAAACAAATGCAGAGTATTCAAGATTCAATTAATTAGGAATAATTGTTGACGATGGACTATATTAATAGTATGCGATGTAAGAAAGACGGGGTGTTATAATATACGTACTTATTTTCTTTATACTGAAGCTTTAATTTTCTGTTATGTTGTTTTTTATGGCATAGGTATAACATATTTGCAATGTAAGCAGAGGATATCTATAATAAATATTTTAATACATGTATTTTGTTCAATTTAATTCAAAATAATATACCTTAAACTAAATTACAATATACAACTCAATAATTATTTGGTGCTACTATACTCGTATTATTGTTATTCAATATCTGTATTGTTGTTCGAAATTCTGACATAGTATATATATTTTGCCCGATCGGTTGAGAATTATAATTTTAATTTCATTGGTTCTCAACATTTGATTTGGAATAATAATTGTTGCGTGAAAATAGTTCTGACAAAATAAAAAATACATTGGCGCGTATAAAAATTCAGTTTTGTTTATGACTTATAACATTTGTGAAGTTTTTGAATTTGTTTTTGGTTGCACCACTAGCTCAAATGTCATCCAAAGCATGAACCCACCTTACACGACTTCAACTGTTCTGATCCACAGTATAAGAAACCATAATATTCATATAGTTTCAAATCATACTTGATAGGATCCATCATGGGTCTGTGGGTTCCCAGAACACCCCAGAATACGACGTTTAGTTTTTTTTATCAGGTGGTAAATAGCAAACTCCCCATTCAGCGTCAAACATTTTTGACAACAATTGCTCATGAAATATCTGTCTTTAGCCCACACAGGCACAGACATTCATGGGCACGTTTAGTGCGAGAAACCCAGAAAATTGTCGAATAAGAACAGGCACAAGTGTTTGAAGGGCAAAATACGGACGATTGTGCCTCAAATTGCAAGTGTACAATCCGGAAACATTATTGCATTTATTTTGTCCTACATACATTTGTACCTGTTCTTATTTGACAATTGTCTGGATCGCACTTAACATGCCCATGAATGTCTGTTTTATGCATAGGGCAAAATATAGACATTTTTTCCTTCATTTTGTCTTTAAACATTAGGCGCATAAAACTGCTGAAAAATAAAAAAATAATTATTAGAAATATATTATATAAACAAAAATATAAATATAAACTAGGGTTAGACGATGTGTTTTAAAATGTGAGATTGCTAAGACCAGCCATGTGATTTAAGAAAGAATAAACAGGCGCGTACAACACTTTATATATTTAAAAAATATATTATAAACTAACCTGTATGTATCTAAATAGCTGACTTTCCAATGGCTGCTTGATTGAACGCAGTATTATTTAATAACTAATGCGAGCACTTTCACTAAAATAAAACGCGACGGTTCTGCGCAAAATTTCTGCAGACACTAAAATTAAAGCACGTTGAGAGAACTGAGAGCGAAGAGCGTGTACGACGTTCGATAATAATTCGTCAACAGAAATGTAAACAAGATTCAAGGATATATGTTATGTCTTTAATGCACAATACAATGATCCTAACCACATGGAGCTAATTATATAGTCCACCACAGATTTGTATTAGGAGAGCAGCTAGTCCACAAAATTACGTGTTTTTTTCGACGCCCTAAGGAAATGCTTAACGTACAGTATTTAGTCCAACCAGTCAGCCGCCACAAGCTCTAACAGCAAATTGCGAGAATATGCTCATCCGTTTTCCAAATAGGAGACACTAATAAACCAACGCTCATTAGAACACACCGTCGGTTTAGTCTTTCTGTCATTCATCTGTGATCATTCTGTCATATTATAATGGGGACAGCTGCCTGGTCAGGGTCAGTCAAGAGAAAAGAGTCATTTGTACACAATATTTTAACAAAAGTAATAAATGAAATGGAAATTAGGACATAATTTAGATTTAAACATATATAATAACATCATCACATTTATTTTATTTTTATAAAGAATATAAAAAAGATTAGAAATCCTTTTCAGAGGAGGCCCAGACCAACTAAGGTTATGTGCAATATTATAAAATATATAAAATGTCACTCACATTTTTAATTTTTGTATTTTTATTTATTGTTTTAAACCTATATACTCGTATATATATCGTTTTTCTTACATTAAACTCTCGTATTTTTTGTCATAGCGAATTTTTAATGAGATGTTCTATTTTCCATATGTCAATGTGATGAAATATATATGCACATAAAAAACAGGTCCAAATGTATATGCAGATTCATACACATAATTCCATACTTTCTCGGAAATCTATGATATGATGCGCAAATAAATTCTGAAAATTTTATTTTAATTTAAGTTTCATTTCATGTCGAAAGATTTCATTTCCAAGAAGAAACATGTGAACGGAATAAACCAAAATAACGATGCCACTTTTTAATGATTCGTTGGAAATAATATGCATTTTGTTATTGCTTAAATAACAAGAATCTGTCATATGCAGGTGTATTCTTTGTTTGACATCAGAAAACTCAAGTATAAAATCATTTGAACTCCGGAAGGACGATAAATTTCGCTTAAGTGCGGTTATATGCATGTGTATGTGTATGTCTTTCGAAAAAATAATGTTGAGATGTTAAATTTACATGAAATATACAAATTATATAATATTTATTTATATTTATGTCCTAAAATTCTAATTAGAAATCATATCAGAGCGATCCGGCATGTTGCACAATGCACACTCAACAGACCAAAGAATTGACGTTTTTTTGTGAAAAATTCTGTTATCACATATTGAAAATAGATTCTTAGAATTAGATCTTAGAATTGTTCTATTTTTGAAATATCTCGTTTTTTTGTACAAGTTGCATGAGAAAATGTGTGTGCTGGTATATGTGAACGGTAATTCACCAAAACGTCGTCAACGTTCTAAAGTTGATTTTTTTGGATGTAATGCGTAAAAGAAAACTCGATTTACGATTTATGTTACCTTTGAATAGATTTTCATTTAGTTGGTTTAGTTTGATAAAAAAGAGCACCACTTGATATTAAATTAATAGTATATCAAATTGGCACAGTTTTAAAAAGGAGTGATTAAATCCAACAATCCCGTATATGATGATAAAAAACATTATCTAATTAATCCAATTGTAATTTAAATACATGGGTAACACAGCCCGCTCAACACCTCAACCTTATAACATAACTATTCCAAGTTTACCATGACTGCTTATACGCATCTGTGTTCTTTTGTTCAAATTTTGAACCATTATTTAAAACAAAGAAATAATCAAAGATCCATTTAGTATTCGATACAGTTAAGTATATAATATAAGATTGCTATTGAATATCTGAAACAGGTTATCAGAGACGATCGGACTGTGCTAATATAAACGCATACATACTATGCATTTCTATATTTACATTGATAAATGTTTATGTATTTATATATATAGCATACCAACTATAAAATACGCAATTTATAATCTTTATATATGTGATGTTTGAACATTCTTAAGACGGGCGTCTTGAACATTAGTTTCAGCATATATATTCAGCATATATATATAGATTATAGATGTTTGTTTGGGGGCCTTTATATGTATGCGTTGCGGTTTTTTGCATTCGCAAACAAGACTAAGACATTTTAATGAGTGTTTGCTATGCGAAGTGTGGTCTAAACTAAACTCGTTGATGAAGTTTTTTGTATGTGTGTTTGAGAATTTTAGCTTCGATTTATTAGCTGCCATTTGGCGCAACTCAGCAGGAAAACAATTTAACGATAATAGGTTTGTGGTTAGAAGATTGAAGCAAATATTATAGTGCTTTTGAAGTAAACTTTGTAAGTTGATTTTGATTCTTGGAGTACACCGTAATAAACGTAATAAAATTATATATTTAGACATTTTAAATTTAAGGGAGGAAGATAGAAAGATTATTATTATTATTATTTAATCATTAACAAAACAGAAAGACCGACAGTCTTATACATAATATTATAAAAGAGTGTCAAAAAAGTCTAGTCTAACACACGCGGTTGACAGTTTGTATCAAAATAAAGAGAAAATCCGACATATTTTACAGTACTACTACGACAAAGGCAAAAATGCATCTCAAGTTACCAATAAAATTTGTGCAGTTTATGAAACCGATACAGTTTCCATTTCCACCGCACAATGATGGTTTCAACGTTTTATTTCTGGTGTAGAGGTGGTCGAAGATGCGTCACGCTCCGGAAGGCCTGTCGTGGAAAATTGCGACAAAATCGCTGAATTGATCAAGAGCCTTGCATGAGTCATCAAACCGTTATAAACCATTTGAAGAAGCTTGGATTTACAAAGAAGTTCGATGGGTGCCACACGAATTGACGCAGAAAAACATCTTTGGCCGTATCGACGCATGCGAATCGCTGCTGAATCGCAACAAAATCAAGCATCCGTTTGAACATATTAGGTTTTTTTAAATTTATAAACAATATTCCATTTGGCTCGACGTGAATTATTTACATTTCAGACATATCATTAAAATTTACAGACAAAATCAATATTTACCAGTAATGAAACGATTATTTACAGAAACACAATTAAAAAATAAATATTTAAATATATAAAATGAGTACGATTGACATCGATTCAATTGACTATAAAAAAAGAAAAAAAAAGCTTAATATAAATTACATTAACGATACTAATAATAATAATGTGGAAACAAATCGTTGTTCGTCATGTAAACGAGGACCTGTTTAATCCAGGTACAATAGCAGATTTAAAGAAAGGTAAATAATAATATAATTTTGAATATTTATTAATAAACTTTTCTTCATTTTTAGAAGATAAATCCAAACAACCTGTTCCGGCGCCCGATGGTTGTCAAATGTTATAACAGAATTGTGGTTTATTAGCATTGCCAACAGAATGCCAGTATTTATATGTCTCTATTATTTTTTTGTTTGGGATCCACAACTAAATTATGTCATTTAGATCTATATAGATATGGACGTATCATACATGTCCAAAAAAGATTGAAGTAGGCGATTACCTAATAAAATGCAATGCATAAGTTAATTTTTTGTTATGCTAATCTATTAGTTAGGCAAAAATGCAGGATAGCGCTCAACTCCAAACGTGATTTTGCAACTAGTTACGTTAAAGAGAATGACCCACGAGTCCAACACAGCAATAATATTCTGTCGGGGAAAGGAAAAAAGGTCAAAATTGGTCTAAAATTCGCCAAAATTGCCATATAAGAGGGATTATAGGTGTAACAGTTTGTAGTTTACCTCATATCATATTAATCAAATCGGCCAACCCTTAAGAGATATATCCAATCAAAAAAGTGTAATCGAGATAAATTGTAATCGCGCATAATAAATATTGACCATCAGATTTGTTTACCCTCTGACTTGCCCTTCTATACACACATATGTAAATAAACTCTCATATACTTAAAAAAACTCTTTTGTGTATCAAAAACGAACTCAATTAAAAAAAAAAACAAAGAAATTATATAAAATGACGCGGATTGTATATCATAATATCAAATGTAATAAAACATTAAAAAAGTTGTATAAAAATATGTTCATATCTTCGGGATGATTTTTGTTTCTGAAAAAAGGTCGTGTCGTGGAGTTTAGTTTGGTGTTATTAATTCGGCGAGTTAGAGTATATATAGTCCATCTGATATCATATCTAATAATTTTCACAAAAAATCGGGAGTATTCCTGCATATGAGATCTGGTCAAAAATGACTGGAGGGACAGCGTTTTTTGTGATAATAATTTGCGCGCGCTGTTTTTGTCCAACGTTTTCAATAAAAGATAAGGTTATACTTAGGGTTCAAAGGTTAATGTATTTTTATATAATACACTTGTCGTATATATAAATAATTGCTTTTTGCATAGGCAAGTACGATTCAAAATTTCAAATTAAATAATAAAACAAATGTAAATTTATCATATATCCGTTAAACCATAGGTTATATCAGAGTATAACACTTAAACAGGGCTGGAGAAAACAGATTATTTTATGGGCAACTAAGATCCTATGGGAGACCGCGACCTTATTTTTTTTTCGGGGCTCCTACGGATATATACAAAAAATTAAAAGTTCTGCATGGGAAAACCTATTCGTCAAATAAAGTATGTAATTTTCAAGATAAACTATTATTCAAATAACATTTTCTATTCTCAAAATAAACTATCTTGAAGAGAAACTATTCGTCAAATAGTGCATTTTTCAAAAACACATTTTGAAATAAACTATTTTCATCTATTTTCAGCATCAACTATTTTAAAATATTTTGATAGAATAAAAATTTATTTTGATTTTTTCTTGTGTCTGCCACCACATAATAAAATTATTAGGCATATCAAGAATACAAATTTCGATATTTGTTGGTAAAATATTATTATTTTGCCATTGCAAATGTGGTAGTAGCTTATAAAATGTTCATCTACAAATCAAAATTCAACTATATTGTAAATAGCAATTGCGGAATTTACACAAATGGAATTAATTCCAGAAATCGGTTGGCGGTTTAAATAAATGTTTAAGTATTACATATATTTTGCCTATATAACTAGAAAGAGTTTGTTTTAATGATTTTTTTTTAAATTATGTTTTAGATATAGCTTCTACGCTTGACCAAACAACATACAGAGGTGACTCTTATCACCACATTCTAAATCTAACAGTAATGGACTTCGTTTATAATTTCTGGAATAGCTTCATGTAAATCACAATCAGTTTACCACTACATACATTATACCTCGAGAACTCTATTGGACTAAAGAAAGACTCTGATTGACTCTGAATTTAATGGATGATGTTTTCAGGACTGATTTTGCAACAATTCAATCAAACCAAAAAAAAAATAAATTATTGCTAACCAAAAAAAGCAAAAAAAAAAAAAAATATGACAGAAAATGCAAAAATGCATAGTGCATAATTCAAAAATACACTGTAAATGTTATTAAAACGAACACCAAGCTCGATATGAAAATCGAAATCAGAAACTTTACAGGGTACTATTCCACGACCCACTATCCGCCATTCAAAGGGGTTGTCTTTCTTTAGCGTGATTCAAACAGGTTTCGCCACAGAGTACTATCCACGACCCTCTATCCGCCATTCCTAAGGGTTGTTTTCCCTAATCGTGATTCAAAAGGTGTTGGCCAGAGGGTACTATTTTTAACGAGCTTGGAGTTCAATTTTATAACTTTTACAGGTCACATTTAAATTATTTGCAGAAATAAATTTGGCGGAGGGCGATTTTGATTATTTTGGAATGAAAAATAAAATATGTGGTGTGCATATTTATATTTATTGGTAAGCATTTTTAAATTGTTGCCTGGGAATTTGGATTGCAAAATAAAATTATGTGGATTCGGAGGTAATTTTTGAATGTATTCGAGCACATTTTTTGAATTTTTTAGAGAACGTTTTTTTTTGACGCATTATTCGTACCCTTTATAAATTACGCATTCTCGGTTAACGTTGGCATTCATCTTAACATTTTCATTCCATCTATTTATCACCATATTCTTTTTATTTTTAAAACTATTGTTAATTCAGCTGTATTCTGCTTTTTGAAAAAACTGCTGTTTCAGCTGTTCCTAAAAACATTTCACCAAGTTCAGTTTCTTATTTCAGAATAAATTTAATAAATTAAAACTCAAATATTAAATCAGTGCTATCACAAATGGAGTAAAATCAATCAACACAAAAATTTGTTTAGGGCAAATATTATTTTAAATTTACTAAATTTAATAGATCTTTAATCCTAAGAGAATATCCCGAAACAATATTACAGTTATTGTATAACATTTGTACTGATAAAAACTACCTCAATCTTTGTATAAAAAACAGCAACTATAATAATATTAAAAAAGAGGTCACATCATTATCCTTTTTACCTAAATATTCCACTTTTTAGAACCCAAGTATATGTATAATATTTTTACTTTTTCGCTTTACACTGCTCTAGAAAATAAATCGTTTTGTCTGTCTTTATCAAGAATATAATCCTAGTCTAAAAGAAGTGCTTTCAAGTTCTTGAAATTCAATTTTGACGCGGCCAAAACGAGTATTTCCTGGTAGTTGAAGACGATGACGAAGCACCGACTCGTTCGTGATTATCTCGCTAAGGATTCGAATTCAAGTGAGGCGATGCTTTCTGAGGACTTGCACATCATCCGAGAAATAGTGCGCACAACTATTTCTTATTAACTTCACAAAATCTATAATAACTGAAGACGAGACAAGTTGTTTAAAATATGATCCCGGAGAGAAACCCAAAAAGTGCCTCAAACGAGCACAGCACAGAATACCAGCTGATAGCACACCCAAAAGCTACGTGCGACCATAGAAATCGAGAGCACCAGAGCGCCAAGCTATTGGCACTTTTAATTCAATGATTGTTTAATAACTGATAGAGGACGCCAACCGTCGGCGAGTGCAGACGTGTTTTTATGCGTGCGCAAACCGAATTTTGAGCGCGTTGCTTATTAACAGGTAAACAATGTAGATTACTGGTTGTCGCGGATAGTTAGCAGCTCTACCTCCAAACTAGGCAGCAATAGGCTAATAACCTGTTCTGCCGAATAAATCTTTATTAATGAATCATCAACTACTCGGATGTGAACTGGAACAACTACGACGACCCTTGGCTACAAACACCTGACACGAGTTGGATTTTGGATGGGCGACGCGAACAAGTCATGAGACGGTACATGCTGCACGTTCTTGGACTGAGCGAGACTCGGCTGAATGGCTCTGGTGAGATACGTTAGCTTGTTCTCAGGTAGAGTAGCCCATGAAACAACACGCCGTGAGGGTGTTAAGATCGCTCTATCTCAACAAGCCAAAGCTAGTTTGTTTTCCTGGACCCCTGTTTCGGGGAGGATCATATCAGCTAGGCTGAGAACGAAGATACGTAACGTCACGCTTTTCCACGCGCTTACCGAGCCTTCGGACCTCAAGTCAAAACAAGAGTTCTATGAAGAACTCTTGGCAACCCTCGCCGTCATTCCCCGCGGTGACATTATTGTCACTCTTG